>CATIWR010100033.1:0-10506 GCA_949677035.1 Omphalea diandra | reverse complement strand
ATTAATTTTAAAAATCTAATAAAACTTAACACCCCCCCCCCCCAAAAAAAAAAAAAAAAAGAATTGGTTTTTTCTGTTTCTTTGAATAAAAAATAAATAACAGTTTTCAGCAGGGGTCATTTTGGGCTTTCAATTTAGGTTACATAATTCGTCGGCATACATACAGGTCAATTAAGGAAGCTCATTGTTAGGCTGTCTATTATTGTATAAAGTAAAGTCACGATTTGGCCTGAGATTGCGATATTTATGAGGGAATACCGACATATATTGTTCGTCCAAAAGTTGGCTATTGAGCAACGTTTTCTTTTGCGACATAATCTGTAAGAGAAGAAGCATATATCATCATCTTTTCGAAATCATTTCATCATCATTGCTTTTCAACCACATAATGTTTATGATGTAGAATTATAACATCTATTATCTTTTTGTGATTTATGTTGAATATCGACAAATCTTTAGTTATTGATAATAATTTGCATTCTCACTTTTATCTATATCTAAATTTTTATTAAATGATTGGTTATCAACGATTCTTTTATCTTCTTATTTCAAAAATACTAACACAATTTGCATATTTCACTTAGAATCTTAATAATTTTTTACTTCTAATAGTATTTGATAGCCTTGAGTTAAATCAAACGTCATTTGAATAGATAATCTCTTAAAAAAATGTAATTACAGGACACGATTAGTAATATCGTTTGGTAACACATCATCTAATCAAATTTCTTGACGACATGATAAGTCAAAGTAACAAACGATTCTAAATTTACACCAAATAATGTTTGAAAAATCATTAATACATTTATTTCCAAATTTTCTAAATAACACTATTAAGGAGGTAATTAAATCTCTTAATTTACTCAAGTCTAATGGCTACTATTTTATAAATATGAAAGACATACCCAAAGACTACAAGCATCATCCAAACTCTTATTTTTCATTCTCTCAATATCAATTATCTTTTATTCTCTAAAGCTTTCTTTAATTAACTTAAGCATCATAGTAATTTTGGATACTTTCATTCCACTCTTACTCAATTTATCTTTTTACAAAATAGTCATATCAAACTTTGAGATTAAGAGCCACTAATATTTAATATATATTTAAAGGTTATTGATTCTCCAATGCATGAATAAACCAATCAAATGGGGTTCATTTTGTCATCTACATTCTATAGTTTTTCTTGTTGCATAAAGTAACTAGTCAAGAACCTGCTTGTTGCATGGGTTGTATTTCTATTTCTATTTTAAATAAATATTTAATTTAATTTTTTAATATATTAATATATTATTGATTTGTGATTCCTAATAAAATATTTTTAATAAAAATAAAATAGATAATATAACTATAAATATGTTATTTAGTTAATTTTAATAGTAAATACATTTAAAGTGTTTAAAAAAAGAAAAAGTAAATTATTTATGAAATGTTTGCAATATATATACATGAATTTAAAAATTAATGAATATTAAATTAGAATAATAAATGAAAGATTAAGATTAATTTTTATATTTATTGTAAAGTCATATACATTCTTTTATATACATATACACGAAATATTTAACAATGGTTTGTCATATTAATATATGTATAGCCAAATTCGAAGAAATTTTGCTATATCAGCTGTTTGTCTTTGGTTTAATATATATATATATATATATATATATTATAGAAGTCATTAAATAAAGAGGATTTTATTGTTCTGTCTTATTAAAATAGCTACAAATTTAATAAGGGGCGTGTCATATTCCTCTTTATTTAATTTTCTGTCCGAATGTTTATGTGCTTGTTGATTCTTAAAAAAAATAAAAATATCTTGAGCGTCAGTATTATTTCATATTACTGTGTATGTGTATCAAATAAATATATAAATTATTAGATTTTGCTAAAATCAATATGATTTTAATAACAAGTATGTTCTGCCTTTGTCTATTTAACTTTTTATTTCTCGCGTGTGTATTAATTAATCGTTTGAAAATAAACTTTTTATTCCTCATTAGTAGAACTATTTCATATTACTTTTTTATTTCTTGTGTGTGTATTTCTTAATAGGAGTATATGTCAAGTGAATATTTAAATTAGCACATCGTATTCAAATCACCATTATATGTATTATATATCAAATGGACATATAAATTAGCAAGTCTCTTTAAAATCATCATGATTTCCATTAAAAGAAAACAAAAATAATGTTTCTATCCGTGGTGTACATCAAATCAACATAAAAATTAGCATACTTTATTAAAATCATAATTTTAATAAAAAAGTGTGTCAGGTGTTTATCTGCTTAATTTCTTTTTCAGCATTTTTATTATTTTTTAAAAATAATAAAAAATATTTTTATCCATAAATAAATATAGATCTATAAAAAATAATAGTCTAATCTAAATTATCAATGATACTATTAATACTTGCATATTGGTTTACTTACAAAATTATAATTTTATTTTTATTGTGAATCTTTTTCGATTACATTTTTATCAATTATAAAGATTTCACAAGATATGATGCTATAGCGTAATGTGGACTGAAATTTATACAATATGTCAAAATGGATTTGAGAGATCATGCATAATAATATATTATTATTTATTATTAAACAATTAATCTCGAAAATACTAAGATAATATTTGGTCGGATGTAATAGAATATAATTAAATACAAATTCAATAAACTATTAAACTAATTTTTTTTATTATATTACATTTCATTAAATACTACCACACATTACCGAAAAATCTAAAAAAAAAAAGATAAAAACTCTCATTAAGAGAAACAAAATAACAAATCTAAAATAAAAACTCTCAAAAGAGAAAAAATAAAATAAAATCTAACAAATAAGGTAAATTAGTCTACTGTATTAAATAAAATAAAGAAAATAAAGAGAAAAAGATTTGTCAGTCAACAAATCATGTGAGTGATAGCCCCAAATTACCAAAAAAAAGTTATTTCAGAAAAAAAGAATACAAATGGCTAAAATTTTGTGAAAAAATAGAAGTTCAAAATGAGCATCTTTATCCTATGTTTGAAAAAATTGTTTACAATAAAGAAAATAAAGAGAAAAAATAATTTTTATTTTTCTTCATTTATATTTCATCTTAATATTTAGATAAAAAAGAGTAAAAATAAATTTATTTTCTCTTCTTTAATAGAGAAATATCAAAGGCAATAATGTAAAATCATCATAATTTCATTCAATTATCATATTTTTTTTCATTTTGGAGGGAAAAAATAAAAAAATAAAAGTTAATTTTTTATTTTCCTTTCATTCTCAAGTAGTGAAAATTTACAATTTTTTTTTTATTTTCATCCTTATTTTTTGTCTTATTTTATCGCATTCCAAATAAAAAGTTAACAATTTATGTTTATTTAGTTGTTGCCGTTGAAAAAAAGGTAATTTTATTGTTCAAGCAAATAAGTTTGTGTGCTGGCAGCTTACCACCAAAAAATTAAATGCCTAGACTTGGAAAAGTCTCCATGTCCATCTTTTCTTCAGCTCCAACTTATTGAATTAAGTCAGCCTTTTGGCACTGAAGAAGAAGAGGGGGCACTGAAGAAGAAGAGAGGGGCACTGAAGAAGAAGAGTAGGGCAGCAGCGGCAGCAGCAGCAGCAGCAAGCAACTAAGGTTCTCTGACAAATAGCAGGTGGGCGTGTAGCCCCTTTTGCCAGATAGCAAAAGAAATAATTAAATCCCTAAGCAGGTAAAGAGCACGAAGAGGTCGAAACATTTCAATGTGTTAAGCGTCCGTCCAGCAATGCACATGATTGTCAGCAGGGTAGCATGGGGACGCACAGTGGCGGAACCCACGCATGTAATGCCCCTCCCGTTTTCCCCCACTTAACATTTAATTATATTTTAGAATAATCTATATTTTGGCCCTCTAAATTTTTTATTTTTAATTTTTGACTTAATATTTCATACCTATTTAAAATAATATCACATTTTACCTTCAAGTCTCTTTTCTGAATCATATTAAGCCTAACGCTTCCATCTCTTAAAAATTTGAGCAGTTTTATTTTATTTATTCTTCTTATTATTTTCTGTTTTTATATTAAAATAAATTGATATAGAAGGCCGAAATACATAACTTTTAAATTATTTGGAACATCAAAAATCAAACATGAAATAGAAATTTTTTGATTTTATAGTAGGAATTAAAACTTTAATTTTGGATGAGTTTTGAGATTCATAATTTATCAAAACCTATTGTTTATATGAATTATAATAAAATCAATTTAAACTATTCAATTAGATTCATTTTTCAGTCCAAAATTTCTTTATTTTAGACCTTAATGAGCCACTTAAATTTTTAGTAAATTATAAATTTTATTTTTATTAGAATTAAATTTTTTTATTTTTTGATGTTTATATAAGATTTTGTAAAGTTGTTTGAACATTCATTTAATAGTATTTTTAATTTTTAAATTGTAGTATTAATTATAACTGAATAATTGATTGAGTTTATGAATGTTATACGTTACATCATTATTTATCAAATTCTAAAGTATAATATAGTAGCATATTATTTCATTTTACTTTTGAGAGGGTGCACAAGAATTAAAAAGTTATTCAACCTTTTTAATTAATAAAATAAAATCACTAAATTACTTTTATTTTTATTCTATTAAAATTCATTGGCTCATCTCATCACATTCTCTATAAAACATCAAAAGCAAACCTTTAATGAATAAAGAGAAAAGGGTAAAAATGAAAGAAGATATATAAATAAATACGAATTCTCTAAAATGTCAAATAAAATGCAAACAAGTAAAATTTTAAAACATTGAGTAACATGAAATGGAGAGAGTAGTTATATTATTCAATTAAATGAATTATGCAATAATTACTATAATAAAATCTTAAAAATCTTTTATACAAATTTTAAATTTAAATTATACTCTATTTGGCATGAGAATTACAAAAAAAATATAATAGACAATTTTATTTATATACAATATTCAATGTAAAAATAATAAACACAAATTATATGATATGAATAATCAAAATTATCCAATTGTTAACTTATTCTTTCAATTTTTTTAATAAAATAGTGTCAAAATTATTAATATGCAAGAAGATTACACCTAAAAAATAACATATAATATTTTAAGTAAGATAAATCAAACATCAATATATTTCTAATATTAAAGTTTGATAATAGATTAAAAAGTATCAAAGTGACATCATTTAAATTAAATAAATAAAAATTTCAAATTTACATACAATGATTAAAAGAAAATAAAAAATGAAAAAGTATAAAATTATACCACGTGATTTTCTTTTTTGGCAAATATGGTCTTATAATTTATTTTTTAGCAAAATTTTATGTTGTCTGCAAAGTGATATCAGATTTGCAATTTCGTTACATTCATTTGACCTGATATCAGATTTGATACATTATTTTAACTAATTATTTATATGTATATAAGTTTTTCACTCTAAATACAAAATTTGTTTTTTTTTTTTTTTACTTTTTATATATATATAAAATAAACAAAGTGAACAAATTTTATAAAAAATAAATAAAAAATGAACAAATTTTATATTTAAAATGAAAAAATTTTATATTCAAAATTTAGACACATAATTAGTTAAAATGATATACAAAATATAGTATCAAGTTAGATAGATGTTATGAAGTTACGTATCTGGTATCACTTTGCAAATAACATTATACCACATGGTAGAGTTTGCTAATAATAAACAAATCGCATGACTATATTTGCTAAAAAAAAATCACAAGATAAATTTTTTTTACTTTACCCACAAAAAAAATGTAAATAGTATACTTTTTTATGTTCAACTATTTACATTTCTCTTAAAGTTATTTGCATTTTCTAGAAGAATGCAAATAACTGAAACTCTCAAAATAATCTATTTGCACTCCTATTAGATTTTCTTACAATGAGTGCAAATAGCTGAAACATATTCTTTTTGCTTTAAAAAAGTTGTCATTTTCTATTTTTTCACATTATTTAAAAATTATATATTTAATATTTTGTCAACTCACAATCTATAGTATATTTTTTTATTGTATCCTTAGTTATATTTAATGATTAAATATTAATTTAAATGAAAAACATTTAGTTAGACATTAACTTAAATTCAATAGTTAAATTGCATCGGCAGCCGGACTGGGTTATTGGCCGTGTGTGGTGTGGCATAACAAAAATGTAAAGAAGGAAAAAAATCTTCTTCAGGGTCCTATTAATGATTGAGTTCGCTTCAAAATTGAACACATTCATTGATCTTCCAATCATCAATAGTCTTGATAGTGATATGACCTCCTAAGATAATCCCTCCACTCACTTTTAACCCAAACCCCAGATTTTTAGTTGCTTTGAACATATGGTCTATTTCCCACTCCATCGATCGAGCGATATCTATCTTTCTATTTAGAAGCAAAAAGTTGTTAATGTGACCACACTAATTTCTTATTTGGTGAATTTCCATCATGGCAATTTTTGTGTTCAGTTCTTGATGAAAGGACCATTTATAATTCATGTGTATCTCCTCTAGTTTATATATATACATACTACAATGTCGGTTCATAAACAAATTGAAATCCCAAAAAAACAAACACCCATTAATATCGTAATTATATATTAGTTGTTAGGTAGAATATGTCACAATCTGACGTAAAATTAAATTAGAGTTAGCATTTAGCATAAAAATAATTGATACCAATTTCAATAACCCGAATCCCTCCCAGTAGCCCATTGGCCTAATGGTAATAATAATAATTATAATAACAATAATAATAATAATTAACAATAAATACTTTTATATACATGGGCTGAGTTGCAAAATGAAAGGTACGTTAGACAACTCAACCCTTGGCCTATTTCAACAGAAGATATGTAGCTAACGTATGAAATAAACTCTAAATTTATTTCAAAGTGACAATAAATAATTAAATAAATTTTTTATTAAATTTACTTTTGAATTTAAGTTAGTTCATCATAAGGATTATTCTAAGTCGAAATTTCCACTAACTTTATATTATTTCATTATAAAAATTCAAAATATTGATTGAAAGGGCATTGACTTAAGAATGACAAGTAAGCGGAGTAAAAACTATCCTTCATTTTCTATACCATCCTTTTGATGAGAAGAATTTTCTTCTTATTCTTGCTTCGGCAAGAACTTGTCGTCCAACGAGAAATACTTTTACATACCATTATACTCATGTTTAACATATTTCTCTTTATATTTGAAGCAATTAGATGAACGGACAAAATTATTACAAGGTAATTTTGACGAAAAAATACTTTCATAACGAAATAATACAAATTCAAAAGTAAATTTGATGAAAAAATTTATTTTATCATTTTTTTGCCACTTTAAAACAAATTCAGGAATTTATTTGATACCTTATCAAAAAAAGGTGCTCTTCTTGTTGAGATGCATCACATGCCTTTTTTTTTTTTTAACCATTGCTAATTTGTTCAGTCCAACCTTCGACGACACTAACTTGTTCTTTCACGAGAGTTGACTATATGTGGGTAAATTTTATCATCTCATTTGGTTACTGCAGTTAAAATTTAGTACGTAGATTAATCTATTTATTAACCGTATTAATTTTTGTTCATGATTTACATGTCATTAACCAAGTTTGTTTGTGTAATTAATTATATTAATATCCGCATGATTCACATGCTAAATTTTGCTTCCTAACTAATTCCACATTCTTTCTGTGCTATATGTTAGTTGTTATGCAGGCAAAATCTAAATCTGACCACGTCATTTAAGCATTGATTTTTTTTTTTTTTAATAATACAATAGGGGAGGGAGGATTTAAGTCCTTGGTGATATATATTCAACTATTGATTTTAAGCAGTAATTTATTAAAAATATACATAAATCAGATCAATAGTTACATTAACCCTGCTAAGTGATAAATTTCTAACCAACTTACTATCTACTTGTTTCCGCTTCAACTATTAGCTTATTTTTCTCAATTTGATTTATGCAACTTGAGTTGTCATGAATTAGTAGTCTATTGGAGTTGGACTAGTGATTAGGGGAGCTTATTTCATCTTTAATTTTTTGAATTCAATTATTAAATTGACACATAAAGATAATAAATATCTTTAAATATAATAAATTAATTTAGAATTGTATCTTTAAAACTGTCTAGAAGAAGACTTATGTATCAGCTGTTGACAAAAATTTTCCTTTAATAGGAAAAAAAAGTAGGTTAAACTGTGTTTGATAATGTGGTTATATACAAATAAAAAATGAGTTATTCTTACCTAGGATTGGCCTATTATGTAAAAATTTTTCAGGATCTAATATATGAATTTAGAACATCATTCATGATTAAAGCAGAAGTAAAATTGCGTACCTGTTTGCGCAGAAGATCTAAAAGCAGAAACAAGTTGCATACCTCTTTACGTGTTGGATCCCAAATTGTTCCGCGTCATTATTCCGATCACTAAAAATAGAACACTGGAATAATAGGTCAGAAAGGTTGAAAAGGAAAGATAAGTTTTCCTCTCATTGACCTTCTCACAAAACGGCTACGATGGGTGTAACAACTATGGTTATCAATCATCATGAAGATAGGAGAGGGGACCTAGTCTATTTATAATAATTTTAATAGGTCCACCTATCTAGGAGAGAGGACCTAGCCTATTTATAATAATTTTAATAGGTCCACCTATCACAAGTCCATGTTAAAATAGATATACACTGACCGTCTTCCATATCGGCCCACAAAAGGTGTTATAAGTCTATAACTCAATTGATCACATTTTAATTGGGCTTACCCACAATCAATAAACTATATTATTCAGTTCGTTTTATAAATAATTAAAACCAACTCATAATTAATATTGACCCACATAAAAAAAATTCCAACATTCTCCCACTTGGGCAATATTAATTATGACATTTTCATGTTTTATAAAAGAAAACATTTTGAAAAAAATGATTCTCAGACTGAATACTTTAAACTCAAGTGTGACCACACAATTTTAGAAAACATATAGTTTATTGATAAAGTGACACCTTAAACATAATCTTGTCCACATTAAATTATCAATATCGGATCATGACAGTAGTTATGCCCCTTATTGACATAGTACCCATCCATAATCACAAATATTGACAACTTAACCGACCTGGATTTCAATATGGCAGTGTAGCAAGAAAATAGTGTCACATGTGATCAATACACTATTTTCTTGTCAGTCCTACAAACATTTCTGTTTCACACATGCTCAAACGAGCAAGAGAAATTCACAAGGCTTCACAATAAGGCTGTTATTTCCATTTGAAAATGCACACACAATGCCTTAGCCTTTGTTTCCATAAACACAATTAGAAATCAGCTCTGCTTAAGATAATCACACCAATCTTAAGCATATTAACCACAATGCCTTAACATTTGTTTCCAGAAACACAATTGGAAACTAGCTTTGCTTAAGATAATCACACTAGTATTAAGTATATTAACCACAACTTATAGCATGCCATATATATATATATATATATATATATATATATATATATATATATATAATGTGCACATACGCATAACAAACAATCACAAAATACTCAACTCATATAAATAAATATGAATAAGCAATGTAGCAAGATCATTTAACTTAGATGTTCAATTACAAGTACAAAACTCTCACTAACCAAATACATCAAAAGACTCCATAACACCCATATTACAAACATGTTTCTTGAAAACTATGGGCTTAAGTCCTTTGGTTAGAGGATCAGCTAACATCAAATTAGTACTAACGTATTGAATCTCAATGTCTCCTTTTTTTACTAAGTCTCTGATTGCAAGATATTTAATCTTCATATGTTTAGAACCACTTGAACTTTTATTGTTCTTAGAGAATAACACAACAACATTATTATTACAATAGATTTGAAGTGGTCTAGCAATAGAATCAACCACAAGCACACCAGAAATAAAATTCTTTAACCATATAGCTTGTGTATTAGCACCATAACATACAACAAACTCAGCTTGCATAGTAGAAGATGTTGTAAGTGTTTATTTAATACTTTTCCATGAAACAGCACCACTGGCAAGCATATAAAATATAATCTGAAGTGGATTTCATATCATCTTAACAACTTGCAAAATCAGAGTTTGAATACCCCACCACTACAAGATCATTTACATGCCTATAAACCAACATATAATCTTTTGTCTTTTGCAAGTATCTCATCACCTTCTTAGTAGCTATTCAATGATCTCATCCAGGATTAGAAAGATATCGACCAAGAACACCAACAACATATGCAATATCAGGTCTTGTACACATGTGGGCGTACATCAAGCTGCCAACTGCACTTGCATAAGGATTATTATCTATGGTCTATTTCTCTATATCACTTTTAGGGCATTGTTGTCACACCCCATTAAATAATCATTTAAATTTCTCTTTAAGTGCAACATCCTCAACTCAAATCATATACATTTTAAATTACGTAATATTTAAATATATGCATTTGATAAATAAGCATTTAGGCA
>CATIWR010099955.1:0-31574 GCA_949677035.1 Omphalea diandra | reverse complement strand
TGAATAAGGTTGCTAAGAAATTTATTACAAGTAATTAAAGCTCTCAATCTTTGCTACTCATTTTCTTTAATTTTCTTTATGAAATTGTAAGTGTTAGGTGTGAGCATTAAACACCAAGTTGTAAGGTTGTAGTGTTAGCCTGTAAAAACACTTTAAGAAGGGTTTAAGTGTGAGCCTAGTGAAACACTTGAGTGAGATTGTGTGTTAGCCTAAAAACATATTGTTGTAAGGTTGTGTGTGAGCCATCAAAATATAAGTTGTACAAGTTGGCTGTGAGCTTGAAAACACCTTGAGATAGTGAAATACCCAATTGGTAAATTGGGGAGTGGACGTAGGGTCGATTATACCCGAACCACTATAAATCGTTATCTCAATTCTACTCATTCTTCTTCCCCTCTTCTTTGTCTTTTAAACTTTTTATACACCAATTCAACCCCCTTCTTGGTGTCAAGGGAAAACATCCTTCTTAGAAGCTCCACTTGGCAATAACCTAAGCATTATTTAAAGAAGCATTTTTATTGCTCAAAGTTTGGTAAAAGCAGCAACAGGTGGAAAGATGGTGATAAGAAGAAAATATCACTCTAGAAGGACCTTTGGTTACTAGATGAGTCAAACCTTTCATCTCTTTTAATATTATGGAGGAATTAAAGGAAGAAATATTTTTTGAGTCTCATGTATACAGGTGCTAATAAATGGGATATGTACATCTTTCATGACATTCTAAATGAAAGAGATAAGGGCTAGTTATATCAATTCCCCTTAGTTTGCATGTAATGGGTGAAAGATTCAATAGGAGTTTATTTTAGCAAAAAGTGCCTAACATGTGGCATGAAGCTTTTGAATGTTACTTATAATTTTCTAAGATCTAAGGTTTGGATGGGACTTTGGAGATTGGATATTCCATTAATGGTCAAGAGTTTCATATGGAGGGTAGCAACATCATGATTGCCAACAAGGGACTTGCTTCTTTTCAAGCATGTGTCACTTGACCCTTTGTGTCCAATTTATAGTGGTGAGACTTTTCAATACTTCATTTATTAGTTGACTATCCTTTTCCAAGAAGTTGATAGGATGCTTTGAGAGTCAGTTTTCATAGCGGCTATAGAGGGCTAACAATTTTTTACACGACCTTATTAAACAACAAGACACAACACATAGTTGAATGAGTTTAATTTTGACGTATATAAGTTTGAATCATAAATGAGTCAATCCATTTGTAATAGAGTAAAAAAGTAGGTTTAAATGGACTAACCCACTTAACTCACACTAGACACAATTAAACATAATTATATAATCAAGTTAATGGGTCAACATATAATACATTATGCAAATATATATGATTAAATACAAGTTAAATAAATGTATTTATGTATAAAAAAATATCTTTGAATTCAATCTTATATTTATTTAGATTTTCAATCTCTACACTTTATTTTCTCAATATATAAATATTTTTAATTAAAAATAAATATTTTTTAATTTTTCTAAATGTTTTTAGGTTAGACGTATATTTTCATGTCATAATACATTAATATTCATTATAACATGATTAATTAAATGAGTTATACGAGTCATATCGTATAACTTGCTTCATAAATATATTTGTGCTAGGGCTAAAGATTTTAACACGATTAATTAAATGGGTTGTATTCGGATTGAACATTTTTTTGTCATAGAAATGTCTTCACACAACACAATTAGATATTAGATACGGTACAACACAATTTTTTGCAATGGCTTGAACTTGTTTTTAATAGTTGCAGTCTAGAGGAGGTTGAGGTAGCTGCGCTGTTGGAGTTTGGGAAAAAATTGTATTTTGCTTATTTAGCATATCAAAGTCTAATCAGTAGTGACTATATTCTCTACCACTACGTCTTTGTGGAATCATTGGAAATGTGCACAAGTTCGACGGCAACACAGTCATGCTTCTTAAGTGTAACAGGTTGATGGTGCGTTGCAATGGAAAAGGCCTGATCAAGGGTGGCTCAAAGTCAATGTAAATGCTGTTATTTCACACTTATGACATTGATATGGTCTGTGTTATTGGAAACTGTGAAGGTGTTTTTGTAGCTGTGTGTTTGAAGATTTTGCCAGGTCCTTAAGACCCTTTAATAACGGAACATTGTAGCATCTGTGTGACTCTTAGCTGGGACAAGGATAAGCAGCTGTCCAATATTGTTCTAGAATCAGCTGTCCGATATTGTTTTAGAATTGGACTTGCTCATTACAGTTCAAGCTATCAAATCTTCTTCTACCATTAATTCTACTTTTGATATTATTATTAATAATATTAAGGAATTGATCAAAACAATTATTAATGTCAATCAATTTTTTGTTCATTAATCTATGAATAATGTCGCACATCTTTTTACAAGAGCGACTTGTTCAACATCAGATCTTTTGCTTTGGGATTATGATCCTCCACAGTTTATTTCTTTTGCTTTGTATGCTGATTTTTCTTTCTAAATGAAGTTTTATCCTATTTCAAAAAAAAACATATAAATAACATCTTAATTCCAACAACAAGATCACTATGCATAAAGTAGAAAAACAACAAAATAACATTTGTGATGTTATAAAAGAAAAATAATATGAATAGAAAAACAATAAAATAATAACTGAAATGGTAAATATTCTATATAACTTAAACTAATAATAATTAATTTAAATTATAATTAATAAAATGCACCACGACTTGTATTAACATTAAAAATAGTAGGAGTTTTTTGTCTAATTCATTCTAGAATTGAGATTGACTTGTCATTCGTTCAATAAGAGTCCTTGGAGGATTATTTCATAATATAAAGTTGCTCAATTATCTTTTTCTTTTTAAGTAAATTTAACTTTGACTAAAACTCAAATTCAAAATTTTATAGTGTTAAAGATGACTTTAGTACTACTAAACTAAAAACTCATTGATCCTCTAGTATATTTTTCAACAATGAAAACTTGTGTTTATATGAAATTTTTTTAATTTTTAATAGCATCAATGGATGTTAGTGATTAATTATCAAATCATTACATTGATTTTTTGAATATTTTCATCTATCTAAATCCATCAAATTTGATTTATTTTAAATCAAACCATAACAAAAAGATATTTTATTGAGTTAACAGGTTAGATTTTTTTATTTAAAATTTTCAAGTCATTTAAATTCAAATCCTTTCAAATTTAAATCAAATGATAAATCAAAAGAGTTTAAATCTTTTTAAGTTAAAAATATATCATAAATCAAAAGAAGTTAAATTAAATGTTCAAAATTGAAATAAAAGAATTATATCTCATTATCATAAATTTTATTTTTCTCAATCATTTTTTAAATGAAATGTTGTATATCAATTTCAATTTGTCTACACTAGTTTCCTGATAATCTCTCCTATTACTAGTAATATAAAAAAAAAATACTACAAGAAATTTTGTGATGAAATTAATATTGTCACAATATATAATTTTATCGTGACAAAATTATAATTTATCATAATTCTAGTGAAAAATTGATTAATTTATGAAAAATGAAAATTTGATAAATATTTTTATCAAACTCGAAAGCCCGAACACAAACAAGCTTACCTTATTATTAGATAAAGGGACAATAAGTGAACATAAAAGAAATATAATGACAAAAAATTTTCATCACAATATTTTTATCACAAAATCAAGACGCCAATTTTTTTGTGCTTATGAAGTTATGAGAAACTAATTTTGTCATAATAGTACTTTTGTCACTATATTATAAATTAGTATAAGATTATTTTGTTATAATAGATTATCAGTTACTGTCACAAAATAACTTGTCACAATTTATAAGAATAGAAATACATCAAAATTTAGTGTAAAAAAATATTTTCATTAAAATTTTAGCACAAAAAATAAAACTATATATAATGAGAAAATAATTTTGGCATAATAACAGTTTTATCATTATGTTTGATTATTAAAATGTTAGTAAAATTATTTTATCATAATAAATAATTTTTTATTCCAAAATAACTTGTTGCAATAAATGAAAAATGTATATAGATGTCAAATTTGATATATAAACTTATTTTTTATAACATTTAATATCAAAATTAAACCACAAATTAAGTATATAAATTACTTTTTTATTAACATAAAAATGTATATATTCTGAAAATTGCTAAATAAGATATGCATTTTAATAAATTTTTAAATACTAAATTAATTTTTCCTGATTTTGAAATAAATTTATTGATATTCTTACTATTTGAAAGTGATATTTTAAATTTTTATTAGACTTTAGTATATAAATTGATGAAAACTATATTTCATCTCTAAATGTGTAATTGAATGTATTATAATAGTTATAAGCTTGAATAAAATAACTTAAACTTTCATATTTTTATTTTATTACTTTTTTAATATTTTATTTCAAATAATAATTATTAATTATGTGAAAGTCAATAAAGTGCTCTAAGAATTATATCATGATAAAGGTAAATAATTTAAAGTTTATATTATGATAATCGATTAGTTGTTAGAATATATGAATAATTACATATTAAAACTCTACAGTTAAGCATGCTAACTATAGAGAAATTCAAGGATAAGTAACCACTAAGAATAATTTCAATCCTACAAATGAAAAAATTCAAAGATGACTAATACCGTTTTAACATTAGAGTGAGCTAATTGTGTATCAACTAATATGAGATTAAGTTGTAAGACTGAGATGTGATGTGATAAAATATTAAATGGGTATAAATTTTTGTGACAAATTTATTTGTCATAAAAAAAATTTTCTCACTATAAAAAATTTTATTGTGATAAATATATTCATCACTAGATCTATATACTATTGTGACAAAATATAAATTATCACAACATAAAAATATAAATTATCATATACATATTAAGACAATGTGACAAATAAAATATATATTGTGACAAAATATTTTATAACAAGACACTAAATTTCTTGTAGTGCACATGCAACTAATAAAATGAGTATGCCTATGATAAATAAGTATATAAGTATATTTATCTTATAATAGTAAATTTATTAAACAGTTATGAGTAATTATTTTATATGCCACTATATTATTGGATGTGTATATAAGGTGATTACATACAACTAGTGTAGATAATATTATATTATATTACACAATTTATATCATGGTCCTATGACCATATTGAATTATGATCCTAACTTTAATACGTGCCTTTTTTGTTTTTGTGGAATTACTTTTAGTCAGACATATGGAATTTATAATTTCAACACATGTGGGTACAAGTATTTTATTTCCTTACAACATAATCAATGATTTAAAATTATTAACTCTAATTTTTTTTGCTCTAAAAGTATTATTTTTTATTCAAAATCACAAAATTTTTATTTGAGATCTCTTATAAAAACTCTATTCTTTTTTTTTAAAATTCTCCTTTCTCTTCTTTGCAATAGTCAAGAGTTATTATAGACCTTTTATTGTCAATAATAGCTCAATTTTTTTATTGTTCTTTTATCTTTTAATTTTTCAATTAGTTATTTATTCTTAGATATATGTATTTTTTTTTCTTTAGATATATTAGATAAAGAGTTATGTTACCTCTTTTTTAGTGAAATTTTTAACTTTCTCCTTAGATCTACTACTGTTAACATATCTTGAAATTTTTTTTTTTGTTGTATTTATGCTTCTATTTTGAAAGTTTCATTGTAATTATGTAGTTTTTGAATTCATAATTAGAAGATAGTTCAAGAAATGTAAGTTGTAACATCTATAATAAATTTATATTTGAAGACTATCAATCAAACATGAAAAATGTAATATATATTGATAATGATTAAAAATTGTCATCAAGTGAAATACGCATATGCCAATTGACAAATCTAAAATTTTCTATTATCTATTTTCTTTTGAATATAAAATTTTATTTGAAAATTCTTACTTTCTAATGTTTTCTATCTTTGTATTTTTAAAATTTTTATCAATAGAATAATTTTATTTCTTTAAAAAACTAAATTTTATGTCATACTAAGTCAACTCTAGATTTGATCCTATCAAACTATAAATATCTCATATCTAGGTTAGATTAGAGGATTTGCCAAAAAAAAAATTTTTTATTTTGATGTGGTAATTTTTTACTGGTCTTGATAATTTAATTTGAAGTTATTGAATAAAAGACGATCCCAACTTGATTGAATTCACAATAAACTGAAAATAACTTGAACTGTGATCATCATAAAATTATGGCCCATTTGAGTTGGGTTGAATGGATCATGGGTGATATATTAAATTGAGTCAATTTTGATCCATTTTAATCAACATATGACTTGACATGATATAAGTTGGCTCGAATAGATCATAATAAAAAAATTTATTTTATTATATATAGAAATTGAAAATTAAACCGACCAAATCAATTAGAATGATTAAATCAAAGACATACACAAGTCTTATTGAATTCATATCATAAAGATATAAATACAATAATCATGTTAGGTTGAGTGAGTTTGCTAATGACAATAATTATAGAAATATATTACTACAATATTTGTTTACAAATAAAATTTTTTTGTTAACATTTTTCTTTAATTTTTAGGCTAGATAGGATTTGGTCATTAGGAAGCATAAATTTTCCCCTTTCTTTAAACTTAAATAAATTTCAATAGAGGAATTCTTTTTTTTTCTCTTTTATTTTTTCATTTATAGTAAAAAAATTCTAATTGGAATTTCTTTTCACAATTTATAAATGACTCTAATACCATCAAATAAAATCACCATCCGCTAACAATAACACATAAACTAATTATCCTTATGCAACAATGAAATTTTTAGTGACTTATAAATCCAATTAACAAGCAAACAAATATCATTGAGATGTAACCTTATCATTGAGACTACATTAGCAAATGTAATACAGCTTGGGAATTTCTTATGCTATCAAATATAAATAATTTAAGCTGGTGTAAATATAAAAATTTAATGAAATATATTAAAAATTTAATGAATAGACAATAATTATATTGATGTCATCATTTATATCGCTGCTAAGAATAGCCTACTTCATTGGGCCTTTTGTGCTCTCTTCTTTCTGCTAATTCACTCGAAGCAACCTCATAAAAGTGTCCCTAACACTGCAGAGGGATCTGGGGTTTGTGTTTCCAATAAAAGACAATTTTTTTCATGGATCATTTGTGGAGGATTTCCTAGAAAACAAGCAAACTAGTGCAGCCAGTTTAATTTCATAGACACTTTGGATTTCTGCAATGAGCTTTCTTATTGCATATAAGGAAATTACTTTAACATAATTGTAAAAGAAGTTAATTTACTAGTAGCCATTGCATAATAACCACTTGAATGTTACTCTCAAAAGCTCTTTTAAATGATTTCTTTTCCTTTTCATTTTTCATTTAGATCTTGTACTACAATTTCCAACGATATTGACAAGGTTAAGATAGTGAGGAGCTTGTTGCTGACTTAAATCAATAAAAGCTACAAATTGATGTCAACCTCTATCAAACTGCCATAGATAAAAAAGAGAATGTGTACATCACAAAAGTTTTGATTTTGACTCGGACATGTACGAAATTAATAGATGAATAAATTCAGAATTGGTGTATTGTATTTCATTGAAGTTTTGTATCTATTCATGATGATTTATCGTAGTTAAATACTCTAATAGTTACTGTAGAATAATAACTCAAAATAACAAACAAAATATATCATGTTTATCTAATATCCGCCTTCAATATTGGCATAGTAGGTTGCAAGGATTGGATCATAATGGCTTAAATCATATATTTGGGAGCCCTTTGGTAAACACATCTACTATTTGTTCTTGACTTGTAACATACTGAACACTAAGTTTTCTAGCATTCACTTTCTCACGAATAAAGTGAATACCAATCTCTATATGTTTTGTTCAGTCATGAGCAACTGGATTTGCAGCCATATAGATAGTGTTGATATTTTTATATTATACAACAACAGGTTCAAGATTATGTACTTTTGACTTAGAACATAAGCTTTGTATCCATGTAAGTTTTGCAACTACACTAGCAATAGCCCGATACTCTACTTCTACAGATGATCGAGACATAGTGGCATGTTTTTTTGCTATCCAAAACACTAGATTTAGACCATTATAAATGTAGAACCCAGTGGTTGATCGTCTAGTATCTAGACAACCAGCCCAATCAGTGTCACAGTATGCAATTAACTTATCATAACTAGCATAGTACATTTGTAACCCATAATGAAGCGTACCCTTAATATACTTGAGAATACGCTTGACAACCATCAGATGTACCTCACGTGGAGTATTCATGAATTGGCAAACTTGAATCATAGTAAGGCAAATGTCTAGTCTAAGTTAAATTATGTAACCCACCAACTAAGCTTCGATAAAGTTGAGGATCAGTAAATAGTGGACTATCAATAGCCGATAAATGTTCACGTGTAGTGATCGAAGTAACAACAAGCTTGCAATGCTGAAATTAACCATGTTCTAATAAATTTGTTGAATACTTAGATTGATCTAGGAAATAAGCATCTTTATTATAATTTACAAAGATTCCTAAAAAATAATGAAGGCAGCCTAAATCTGTCATTGCGAATTCCTTCTTAAGGGTACGAAGGAGATTAGCCAATAATTCAAAGGAGGAAGCAGTCAATAAAATATCATCTACATAAAGTAGTAATATCGTCATGCCTTGTGGAAGGTGGAGGACAAACGTAGAATTGTCTACGACACTATATGTAAAACCAAATGACTTTAAAAAGGTTTGGAATCTTTGAAACCATGCCTTGATGCTTGTTTAAGGCCATAAATGGCCTTATGAAGCTTACAAACATGATTAGGATGCTTTAGATGAGTGAAACCTAGTGGTTGCTTCATATAGACTTCTTCCTTCAAAATGCCATGAAGAAAGACATTTTCAACATCCAATTATTGGACATGCAAGCCTCAAGATAAAGCTAGTGAAAGAACCACCCGAATTGTGACTAGTTTGAGAACGAGACTAGTTGATACTAGTCCGTTAGTTATATCCTTGTGCCACCAACCATGCTTTGTAATATTTTAAAGAACCATCTGCCTTTTGTTTGATCTTATACACCCATTTACAACATGTAGGATTTACATCCAGAGGCATACACACTAAAGTCCATTTGCCATTTTGCAATAATGCATTGTATTTATGTGTTATCGCCTTCTTCCATGGCTTGTGTTTACATGCTTTAGAATAATATGTTGATTCAAAAATAATATAGTTAGACCCTACATTTGAAATTTTGGCATATTTAGGATTGGGTTTCTGAATTCCTATTTTAGCTCTTGTAATCATGGGATGAATGTTTACATTTGCTAAGGCATCATGAACAGTTTGCGGTGCCAATGGCTCATCAGTTTGGGCATCATGGTGAGGCTAATTAGGTTGTAGTGGAGTACGAGTTTATTTTTTACTATAGGTGATAAGAAAAGGTTGCACTTTAATGATTGACTTAGAAGGTGGTATTATTGTAACAGTAAGTGAGTTAGCGGTAAGTGTAGAAGAAATAGGAATAAAGTTAAGTTGAGAAGTTTGGGTTGGTATAGGAGATAAAAATAGACCAGAAAATGTTAGTACAAAAGAGTTAGACTCAGATAAGGGTGATTGGTTTTGATTTTTAAGATAAGTAAGTGTTGTGGATAAATTTTATGGGATTTGATGAAAAGGTGGCGTAAATGAGCTTGGTGGTTAGTTGGGTTTGTTTTACTGCCATGATGACATAAGTTATGGATAAGGGAATATTGTTTCAAAAATCATACATGTAAAGAGGTGTAAACTTTGTGTCAATAGGGTCATAACATCTAAAACCTTTATGTGCATTTGGATATCCTAAGAATTTGCAAGGGACAGATCTTGAGCCCAATTTGTTTCTTGATTAAGAGGTGAGATTGGGATAAGAAAGAGAGACAATGACTTTAGTGTTGTTGTAATCTGGACTTTGATTGTGTAGCAATTCATATGGGCAATAACATGACAAGGTCTGATTAGGGAGGAGGTTGAGAAAATGAATTGCAGTTCTCAGAGCTTCCACCCAAAATTGAGATGGTAAATAGGCCAACAAAAATAAAGTTCGAACATATTTATGATTATACGGTGTATGCATTATGTTGCACCATTTTGTTATGATGTATAGGGCCATGAGAGTTATAGCCTTATTCCTATTAATTGAGAAAAGACTGAAATTTGTTATTGGTGTATTCACCATCCCCATCACATTGCAAGATTTTGATGTTAAAACCATACTGATTTTTGACAAAGGAATGAAAAGTAACAAAAACATCATGAACCTGAGATTTTTGTTAAAGAGGAAAAACCTACACAGTATGTAAAATCATCCAAAAATAGTACATAATATTGATAACCAGAGAATGACACAATTGGAGAAGACCATAGATTAAAATGAATCAATTGAAAAGTAGTATCTTGAAGATGATTATGGACAAAAAGCATTCTAACTATCTTACCAATAATGCAAGCATTACAAGGTGTAGAATTGAAACCACCTAAAACACTAGAAATTTTAAGTTGTATAAGAAATTGAGAAACAACTTGAGGCCCAAGATGCTTGAGTCAGCAATGCCAGATCTCGAAAGGTACTTGAGCAACAACAAAAGCTTTATTAAGAATCGTAAGAATAACATTAAAGACACTGGACACTGAAGGGGAAAAGTATAAAGGACTAGGACTACTACACTTAAAAAGAGGTGTCTGACTCTGCAGGTCCTCAACACAAAAACCATAAGGTTCAAATTCAATGGAACAAGAATTATCAGTAGTAAACTTTTTAACATATAATAGAATGAATTTGACAGCAAGAACAACCAAACCATCTTTCAAAACCAAGGATTTAAAAGGTGTGTTGATGTGCGAATGACCAATAAGAGAAATAGAGTGATGATTGTCATCCCGAAACATAACTATTTCCTTACCTTGGTATGGAGTAGAGTTTGCAAGAGTAATTAGAGTTGATGTCATATGAGCATTAGATCCTATATTAGGCATCCATGATGTTGGAAAAGGTTCTGAAATATGCGTAGCATTGCATGCTTTTGTGGGTGGTCGAGGAAAATAAGGATAGTCAAGAACACCATGATTATATGTGAAACAAACCTAACACTGAACTTGTTGGGAAGATGATGTATGAAAGAGATATGGAGGAGGTCCAAGGATGCTTGAGTTGTTAAGATAATGAGGTATGGAAGGGTGATAAGAATAATTTCCTCTATTATTATTACATTATTGACCACAACCTCGCCCCCAAATTTGATTTTGAAAGTGATAGGACCGATGAAAATTAATGTTGGGGAGATATGAAGGGCGACTTCGACCTTGTGATGGAGAAGGTCGACAGGTAGCAACAAAAGCATCATTTGTGTCAACATGTGGGTTTTGGATTCTTTTGATTTTGGCAAGGTGATTTTCATGGAGATAGAGTTAGGTACGAGTTTTGATGAATGATGGAAGGGGATTTTGTGTGCTTAAATCAACAACAATGCTTTCATATTCAGAGGGTATGCCTTCAAGGATTTGTAGAATAAGATCAAGTTCTGTGAGGTTGTGCCTAATGGAATGAAGACAATCAAATATGATTTTTAATTATTGAATATACTCATCAATGGTAAGATCACCCTTTATGGTGTTAGAGAATTCTAATTTTAATTGAAGGAGTCATGAAGATGTTTGATCCTTAAACATTATTGACAGCCATGCTACACGTGTCGTCATGGTGACACCAGGTTGTAAAAAAACTATAAAGGATATCAAAGGAAAGTATTGCATGGATCCAAAAGAGGACAAATGAATCAATTTGCTTCCATATGTCAAAGGCAAGATTTGGGGCTAAGGTGCCATCTGAATTTGTAATTTTTACAGGAGAACAAATACTAGATCCATCAATATGAACAAATACTAGATCCAATGAAGATAGATATGAACATTAATTTTCATAAGAGATAATTTACAAAGGTAAGGACCTCACTAACATAGTTACAAACATTTGAGAGTTGAAAAGATGGATGAGTGCAAGTAGAAATAAAAGAAAGAAGAGAAATAGTAGACTCAAAGGAACGTAAAGAGTCAGTAGACATGTTGATGAGAATTAAGAGATGAGAAAAACAAAAAAGAGGGAGACACAAGAAAAACAAAATTATTGTGATAGAAAGAGGAGAAAATGACTGATAGGCTCTGATACCATGTACAAAATTAATGGATGAATAAACTCAGAATTAGTGTATTGTATTTTATTGAAGTTTTGTATATATACATAATTATTTATAGTAGGTAAATACTTTAATAGTTGCTATACAGGATTAGCTCAAAATAACAAATAAAATATATCACGTTTATCTAATAGGACAATCATCAAAAGTGTAACTTTATTCATATGGTTACACTTTTAAAACATTCTCGCATGAGTTGTGGAGTATGAAAGCAAACTGTAAACATTGAATAATGATTTTATCCATTTTCTGTGCAAATTCATTTAATTTTAGTAATTGTAATTTTTTGGCATAACATGATTTTATTTGTGAAAGGCAAAGCTTAGATATTGCAGGCCTGAAGTAAAGTAAAGTTGAAGTTAAAGAAGATAAGCAAGAGTAAAGGAAGTCCATTAAAGATTATGTGAGCTCAGCTATAGCTAATTAATTAGATTAGAGTTTGTTTATAAATGTTTACTTATGTAACAGATCTTGCTAAGTCAATATTAGTTAGTTGGGATTAGTTGTTTCTAGAATTTTTCTTCTTGTATGTAAAAATAAAGCTTGTAAACAACTGTTATTGATTGATTTAAGCAATACAATTCATTCTTTTAGCTATCATTTTGTTTTGTTACATTGTATCAGAGCTTTAAGTCAAGTTTTAGGGTTCACTTTTCCTTTATTTTTATTCCATTTTCTTCTCGCAAAAACTTTAGTTATGCATGAATGGTTGAAGATGCAAACAACAATTCTAGTGCTACTACAATGTCCAGAGCTTATGCTCATACTGATCCTCTTGAGGATTCTTCTTCACCATACTTTCTTCATCACGCGGATAACCATAATTCAATGATTGTTACTCTAGAACTCACTTCCATGAACTTCATATCATGGAAATGAACCTTCTTACTCGTTGTTTCCATTAGAAACGACTAAGGTTTTCTATATGGCTCTATCCCTAAGCTAGCTGCTAAAATCCTTTCTATCTTATGTGGATATGCTACGATAATCTCCTTATTGCCTATATTTTAAGGTGTGTGTCACCTTCAATTACTTCAACCATCTTTTATATGGAAGAAGCAGCTAAGATTTAGGAGAAACTCCAGGATTTGCCATTTGTAACAAATTTTCAGTAATGTTTCTCAAGGTACAAAGTTTGTTGATGTGTATTTTACTAAAATCAATGGGATATGAGAGGAGTTGAGGAACTTTAGGCCACTACCTCATTATTTTTATGACAATTGTAAGAATGAGTGTTTCCAAAAGTTTATTGATCTTTAATAGAATGATGATGTATTTAGATTTCTTAATGGCATAAATGAGGGCTATCAAGCATTAAGATCTCAAATTATATTGATGAAACCATTTCTCTCTCTTGATCAAGCCTATAATATGGTGTTTCTTAAGGAAAATAAAAAATCTTTACTGAATTAGTTTTAATGTTTAATGAGTCTATTGTTATGGCTATTAAAAAAAATCTAAATATAAACTATTTTTAATTACTGTTGATAGTATCGACTTCTGAGGGAGTAGTGTTACAAGCTCATTAGTTTTGCACCAGGTTTTAATCAACAAAGGGAACCAAATTGACTCTTCTTTAGGTCAAAATAGCATTTCCTCAGGTGCTCAAGTATTAGTCACTCCTCATAAAGGCTCTGTTAATGCCTTTATTTTGGATTCTATGATTGTGGTGCCACAACTAAATTTGACTCAATAACAAGTGAATAAGCTTTTGCTTATGCTCAATGACCAATCAAAGTTTGACCATATGGATTCATTTGCTCCCAATCTTAGTAATGTGGTAGGTATGAGATCTTCCATATTTTATACTTCAAATGCTAAGGTTTTACAGGTATTATTGAAAATCTCATTCATATTCAGCTTCTTGGATCATTGATAATAGAAGCAACTGATCATATATCTTGTTCATTGAATCAATTTACCCAATATTCTGTTATTTAAAATTGTTTTATGAGTCTTATTAATGGTATAAAAGTCAAGGTCTTTCACATTAACATAGCACTCTTACTTCTCACATTGTGTTACATAATGTTCTTTGCATTCCATTGTTTATTTTCAATCTTATCTCAATCAACAAACTTACATTAATTCAAAATTTTGTCATGTATTCCTCAATGAATATTACTTTATCTAAGTCATATCATCTTAGAAGATAATTAAACTAGCTAAAGCTCAATTAGGCCTTTATTTCCTGTAATACAATAATTCACATAGGTTTTCTATTGTTCCTTCAATCAATAAGGTTGTTAGTACTGTGTCTCTTGACACCTGGCACCATAGGTTTGGACACATAGAGATAGCTAAATTTCCAACTCTTAAGCATTTGGTTTATTTATCTAATGTTGTCAATAATACTTCTACTTGTGTTGCTTGTCCTCAAGCTAAAATGAAAAGAATTACTTTCCCAATTCTATAGGATAGGTTGCAAGCATTTTTAATCTTGTACACATGGACGTCTAGGGTCCTTATTCTTATGCTGATTTTAATAAAAATCAATATTTTTGTTGTTATATTGATGAATTCTCCAAATGACATACTTTTTTTAATGAAACATGAATATGAGGGACATCATTGGATTCAATTTTTTATTCTTTAGTTCATACACAATTTCATAAATCTATTAAGGTCATCAACACTAATAAGGTTTCAAAATTTGTTTTTCCTTCATTTTGCCATTCTCATGGAATTATCACCAAACCCGTTATACCTATTCTTCTTAATAGAATGACACAGTGGAAAGAAAATGCCAACATATCCTCAATATAGCAAGAGCTTTGTTGTTCCACTCATATCACCATTTAAATTTTGCAGGTATGCCATACTTACTACTACCTACATTATAAACAAAACTTCATATGTTGCATTATCTCATAAAAGCCCTTTTGAACTTTTATATTAGAAACCTCATTCATATGACAATTTAAAGGCATTTGGTTACGTCTGTTTTATTGTCAATCTTATAGCACACAGAAACAAGTTTGATCATAGGGCACAAAAATGCATTTTTCTTGGTTATCCTTTAGGTGTTAAAGGCTATAACTTTATGACTTAGATTCTCATACTACTTTCATCCCTAGAGTTGTTAAGTTTTATAAGCATATTTTCTCATTTTAACCTTCTAACTTTGTTATGTCTTTTGATTTTTCTCCTCCTCAGCTTATTCTTCCCACTATTTCTTTATTTGATTCTCATTTTCAAATTTCTTTACATCTATCTATTCCTCTTATGTCTTCCACTTCTTCATAATTAGACCTTTCATTGTCACACTCTCTTCAGTCACACTCTCCATAATCTCAATCTCCATAGTCTCATTCTTTTCATTTGCATATGCATTCTTCACCCTTTCCTATTCCTTTAGATATTGTTAGAAGAAACACTAGAACTATCAGTCCTCCTACTTACTTGCAAGATCATCATGTCAACGTTCCTCATAAACCTATAGCTTAATTTGTTACATATCCATGTCCTAATGTCTTGTCTTACTTTATATTATCCCTTTCTTACCATAAATTCATTTGTGTTGTCTCTTCTTCTCTTGATCCCTAAATATATGAGCAAACTATCAATGATACTTAATTGGTTATAGCAATGAATAATGAACTTAATGCTTTGACTCAGAATGGTGCATGGTTTATTGTCTCTTTACCTATGGGCAAGGTTCCAATTGGTTGTAAATGAGTTTTTAAAACCAAATATCACTTTGATAGTACTTTAGATAAACATAAGGCAAGGTTAGTAGCTAAAGGCTTTACTCATAAAAATGGATTTGATTATGAGGAGACTTTTAGCCCTGTTGTGAAGCATACAACTACCAGAATGTTCTTGGCTTTTACTGCTAGTCAAGATTGGGACTTAGCACAACTAGATATTAATAATACATTTCTTAATGGTGATTTAGATGAAGAAGACTACATTGACTTTCCTTTAGGCTACAAGCTTCAAAGAAAGTTGTCTAGTGAAGCTAGTAGAATTAATGATAAAAGATTAGTGCGCAAATTGCATAAATTTTTATATGGCTTAAAGCAAGCCTTGAGATAGTAGAACCTCAAATTTACTGAATGTTTTTTACATAATGGCTTTGCCTAATCCAAAGTAGATTACTTATTATTCACTAGAAGAAATAAGTCTAGTTTTGTGGCTTTATTGGTTTATGTTGATGACATAGCTATAACAAGCAACAATGGAGGATTGTTATAAGAAGTTAAGGTTCTGCTAAGTAACAGTTTCAAGCTTAAAGATTTGGGATAACTAAAGTTCTTTCTTGGAATAGAGATAACAAGGTCCAAGACTAGAATATATGTTTGTCAAAGGAAGTTCACATAAGAATTGTCAAAAGAATATGAAATGTTAGTTGCAAAACCAACTATGGTGCCTATTCAGGTTAATCATTAATTGATTCATGAAGAATCAGTGATTAAGGTACCTTATAAATATAGGAAATTGGTTGAGAAATTGATGCACTTGTCACTTACAAGGCCAGATATCACATATGTTGTTGATGTGCTTGCCAAGTTTATGAATAAACTAACTGAATCACACTACTTAGCAACATTGATGGTACTGAGGTACTTAAAAGGAGCTCTAAAGTAAGGCATTTACTTTCCTATTGAGAATGATTTGAGAATGAAGGCTTATGTAGATAGTGATTAAGGAGCCTGTAAGGAAACTATAAGATCAATTACAAGCTATTATGTGTTCTTGAGAGGTTCCTTAATAAGCTGGAAGTCAAAACTACAAACATTGTAAGAAGTTCAACTAAAATTGAATATAAGGTGATGGTTTCTACAACCAGTGAGTTGGTGCGGTTAAAGTTTCTATTGAAGGATTTTAAAGTTCCTTTTAAAATCCATCAAACATGTTTTGAGATAATATTTCAACAATTTACATTGCTAACAATCCTATTTTTCATGAAATGACTAAGCACATAGAGCTAGATTGTCAGTATATTAGAGAGAAAATACAGTTAAAGGAAAATAAAAACTAGCAATGGGAGGACTTGTGATCAAATTGCAAATATTTTTACTAAAATTTTGTATCTAAGGCAACTTAATTTTTTGATTGGCAAGATGAACATTTGCAATATTCATGCTCACCACAAGGGGGGAGTGTGAAAGGCAAAACATGGATATTGCAGGCTCGGAGCAGAGTAACGTTAAAGTCAAATATGATAAGTTGCAACAAAGGAAGTCCATTAAAGATTGTGGGGGCTTAGCTATAGTTGATTAGTTGGATTAGAGTTTGTTTAAAAATGATTATTTATACAACAAATCTTGCTTAGTCAGCATGTTAGTTGGGATTAGTTGTTTCTAGAATTTTTCTTCTTATATATATAATCAGAGCTTGTAAACAACTATTATTGATTGATTCAATCCAAGTAATACAATTCATTCTTTTGGCTCTTATTTCATTTTGTTACACTATTGTCTACACATCCATGAGGCCCTGACTAATTTTTTCTCACATAAAAGAGCAATAAAAACTCAATTATGTAAATAATAACTAGTACCACTGAATCAAAAGTTCATTAATACGTAAATGAAATCATTTTGATTATAACAAAACAAAGATTGGCCTTTTTTAAAAAAAATAATAAGGGCGAATTAAAATTGTGTAAAATGAGATTCTTGAACTCTATTATTTTATAAAAATTATATAAAAAGACATACTATATAATTTAGAGTTTGATCTACTTTAATTTCATATAGGACCCCATTAATCCATTACATTGTACAAATACTTCAACATTTTTACCATGAAATTCAATCAATTTAATTTTCATTTTTTCATTTAGATTAAAATTACATATTTAGATATTCTACAACTCAACTTTCTTTTAGACTTTTCCATTTACTTCAATTTTCATTTTTTAAAATTCTTCGTAGTTTAATAATAATAACTAATTAAGCTCGTATTTCTTTCATTTTTAGCTACTAATTGCCATTATATTAAAGATTTATAATATTTATTTTCGCTTTTGGCAAGCAAATTATGTACATGATTCAAACCTTATCATCTCAAATTTTCAAAAATAGACAATTGAGAATTTGAATATATATTATATAGACTCCACTGTTGGTAAGAACAATGATTGAATTTCTAATGAATTCATAACTTGAAGTGTTAATAGACAAATATATCAAGACAATATCTAAATGTTATCCATACTATTACCAAGTCATTGATTGTAGTGTCTCAAAGGAATGAGAGTGTAACTCCACATTCTTGAAAATAACTCCAATACCATTAGATAACTAATCGTATTTTTATGTTGCATAGAATTTTTTATAATAAAATAAAATAATATATATATATATATATATATATATATATATAAACCTATATATATTCAACTTAAATTTTAAAAGAAAAATTTAAAAATTTATATTTGTTGTATGCAATTTGAATCTTATTTAGTAAAGATAAAATTTTATTTTTTTATAAAATTGATGTAATTTTTTTAATTATAAAATTGGACTTGAAGAAATGCAATAGATATTGAAAATCACTAAAAATTGTCACCAAGTGAAATACACATGTCAATTAACAAATCTAAACATAACTTACAACATAATAGGACAAAAGCCCTTATAAGGACAATGAAGTTCTAAACATCAATTAACCATACAATATAACTATCATTAGTTCAAAACTTATAACTTAATTATCACTCTTCATACTTAGTTTATTGTCACCATTTTCCTTTTATCTCATTCCACCATTTTCCTTTTATCTCATTCATAGTATCAATATTAACATCATCATATAATCGTATAATTCATAATTATAATCTTTAAATCATTTCATATTCATCAACTTATATTTCTAAACTCATCAATATACTCATTTCTAATTATAAAACATCCATAAATCGTACACTAACTAGATGAAAATCTCCTTCATTCATTTATGACCCTAACCATAAGGTCTAAAGTGTCAAATATCACCAATGACCTCAAATAAGATAAATAGTCTTATAACATAGCTCAGTTACATGAGGAACATTCATTAAACTAATTAAGACCTACATGTCTAACCTTATTGGTGTAAGACATCTTCCATGCATTAATTCTAATCATAAATATGAAGTATAAGATGCCAATTGACATTTGAGAAGTCAATAATCATTAAGAAAACATGTAATCAATTCATATACATAAATTCCTTTCAAAATTTGATTAAATGCTACATCAATAATTAGTCCATCCTAGCATATATCTTTACTTTTCCTAAGTTAACATAGCTTAAACATTTCGTAAACTCATCAAATTAACCATAAAACAAACTTGTATATAAGAAGTCAGGTGTTGGACTCACTTAAAAGGTGGAGGAAATCCCCAAACAAGGCTTGAAAGATGATGAAAAAATGTTAAACAACTTGCATTCACCAACATTAATGGTAACCATGGATGGAAAAGGAGCATTCAAAGGTTTTCTTTAGCTTTCAGACTGATGAAAAACTAAGGAAAATGAAGTTTTAGTCGTGCATAGGTAGAAAGTAAGCAAGGAAGTGCAGTTGTGTACCTAAAAAGGTTGAACAAGCATTCAAGAACATGTTTGGCCAAATGCACTTTTCAACTTTAGGTTTGGCTGTTGAAAGTGCCATTTCTTGAAGAAGCACTATTCAACTACTTATTCTGCTTTGATGATCAAAATTCACTAGACTAAAAAGATAGGTTGCGAAAAATGCTTCCTAATTTCCAACAAAACGCATTTTTCAAACCATACTACTTATAAAAGTTTTGCTTTCAACCATTTATTCCTTCCTTTGAATCACTTAAGTACCAATTTTAGGTATCTAGATACATCAGTAACATATTATCTAATCACACATTAAGCATACTTGTATATATTAGTAGCCATTAAAATATCATGCACTAAGCATAACTTATGTCTTAACACTCATCATCCTTTCTTATTTCTCTTGGCACACCATTTAACATAACTGTCTCCCATATATAATGTAGACACTTTTTTCATTATTAAACCTCTAATATCATTATTCATTCATGTATCTTAAGCCTTATTTCTTACTTATACATCATACCTTACATACATTGCCTTAAAACTTAGCATCCTTTACCATAATTTCTTTGAATAATTCTTCTTAGCTCATATCATATCTTACTAAATCATCACCATTTCATCAAATTTAACATTTTCATGCTCATTACTTAAGGGAAAGAGTTCTCATTTATGAGAGACCCATAAAAATCACATTCCAGGCCTTACACATACTCACTTTTAATTTTGAATATGATAGATTAAAACTCAATTTATATGATGAAGATGACAATCTATCTTGTGCTATTAAATCTTATTCATTTAGCTTAAATTTCAGCCATTAATCTTTTTAGTATTAAGAGATTATATTAGTGAGATATGAGTTTTGATGTTCACTCCTAGATAATTTCACTTTACTACATACTATGAAAACTAATCTTTTTAAACCAAAATACATTAATAAAATTTCATTGTAACTTATGTAGTGTTTGATATAGTGTTTAAATAATAATGTTTCATATGCTATTATGACTTAGAACCTCAAAATATGATAACATAAAGTAAGAATGATGTTAGAACCTCAAAATATGATAACATAAGTACGAATGATGTTAGAACCTCAAAATATGATAACATAAAGTATAAATGATGTCCCCCTCATGAAAAAAAATTATAATAATAGAAATCTCAAATGAAATAAGAATTTTAGAATACTTGAAAAAGCAAGAGAAAAATTTCAATTTGAAATTCTTTTAATCATTAAAAAATTATTGGATTATATATAAATATTTTGTTGTAATAATGAGGTTTTGCACTGGTGTAAAATAGTCAAAATTTAATTATTAATATATATGATGTAAATATATAATTGTATGTTAGCCATATAATTTTACATTTTTAATTAAATATAAGATATATAATATTGAATGATATACAATATATTAACATTTTAGTTGTAAAAATTATAAAAAATGATTTAATACAAATAATATGTAAAGTCAATAATTTTATATTTTGAATTAAATATATAATATATAATATTGAATAATATACAATATATTAAGATTTTACATATAAAAATAATTTAATATAAAATAATGTGTTAAGTTATATTTTAAATGTCATGAGTGCATTTAATATGCACTAAATTATATTTAGTGATATTTGCAATAACTAAATAGTAATTGATATAAAATTCTATTTGTGAAGTATATTTTATAGATTTTAAGTTATGACATAATTAATGATGATCATTATTCAATATAAATACCAAAGTATTACTAATTAGTATGATAATTTATCCATTGAGGTGTTTGAATTTTGTTATTCAATTATCATTTCACATACATAAGAGTGTAAATAAATTAAAATAACTCACAAACTATTTGAGATCGACTCGAAAAATACTCGAAATTAATTGAGTCGAGCTCAATTTTGAACTACTCGAGTGATTGAGAGAGCTAAATTCGAGTATCAAAATGTTCGACTTGTGAGCCTCTTGAGTATTTTAGTACTTGACCGAGTATTTGATAGAATTCGAATATTAAAATACTTGACTTGAAAGACTCACAAGTTTAGTTCAGTTTAAGTATATTTACAATATTACTAATCGAGTTTAATCAATTCATGTTTAATAGAGTTTATTTGAACTTATTTGAATCCAAATTTTAATTTATAAAATAAGCAAAAAAATAGATAAATAAAATAATTTAATCGAACGAAGTTTAAGTATTTGAGTATTTGATTGAATTTAAATTCGAACTTAAAAATTGAAATTTATTTGATATTGAGCTCAAGTTCAAATATCAAATTTTCAAATCAAACTCAACCTCCCAGATTGACATAGTTTGACTCGACTTAACTCGATTATATCTCTGCACATAATATATATGAGCAAAACTTTTTATTTGTTTGAAATAGTTTATAATTTCATAATGCTGTAAAATTAGTAACCGACCAAAGACCGCTCGGTGACTTCACGCGTGTCGCACGAGTCATTCCGTGCGTGTGTATCGATATTATACAATACACAAACGTTTGTGTTTGTGTACCATTAGACCATTTTGGAAGGTTGAGTCCTAGCTGAAGGAGAGAGGCCACTGACCAAAAGCACCTTTCCGTCGTCGCCGATCTACTCTCTCATCTTCTCTCTTTCCTTCAAAGGTCTTTCCTCTTTTTTTTTTTTGTTTAACAATATCTCCTTTCTGTTATATTCGTGGGTTTTTTTTTTCTTTTTTGTTGCTTCTTTATCTGTTTGATCTGTAATGCTATCTAGGGTTTGGTTAATTATCGGTTGATGTGATTAAATCAAGTAATGGGCTTGAGGGTTTTCAGCGATTTTTCCTTCTAGGGTTAATTGTGTCGGTATTTGTGCTTATTCATTGTATGAAAGTTTATGTTTAGCGTGCTATTTTCGTTGCGTGTTTGCACTCTCTTTGTACTGAGAAATTTGGTCTTATTGCCTTTTCCTAAGAATTTTTTTTTAAAAAAAAACATTAACTAAGATGAAGCATAATTGATCCATCATTTGGTAATGACATCTGACGAATAAAATAAGCATAATCGTAATTTAAATCCAAATATTTGCGTGTTAGTGCAATTTTCGTCCAGGCTGTAGCAATATCCATTTTGATAATTTCCAAAGCTTGGCTAAAATCACACTAACATGCAAATGTTTGGATTTAAATTACGTTAGCTATTTAATTTGATGACGTTATTACCAAATGATGATCAAGTATGCTTCATCTTTGTCAATGTTTAAAAAAAAAAAATCCTTAAAAACAGAAATTTATGGCTCTTTCTAGTGACAATTTGTTTTGTTGTGTATTTATCCAGTGTATTTCTTTGTCAATTCTATAGTTGTTTTGGCTATTTATGTATTTATCTTAGTCAAAATGGCAGCCGAAACCACAATTATTCATGTATTAGGGTGCCAATATAATGTCAAGTCATTCTTTCATAAACTTCAAATTTCCAAAGTAACATGTTGATAGTTATTGTATTATGTTATTGTGTATAATCTTTATTTATCTATTTCTATGGGTTTTTATGAAAGTGAATAGACAAGGGCATTAACCATTTAGCATGTTTGCATCTGTCCATGAGGGGCAGGTGTTAACCTATCCTTTTGTAATTTTTATGATGATGGGGATTGTTGTCTTGTTCACATTTCCAATTTTTCATTATTCAATGCTTTAGTTGTTGGCCTCAATTTTGCTGTTGATTTACTGAACTTAATTATCTAAAACATAAAAATAAAGTATAAATGTTAGCTTTGACTTTATTATGGGGGAAAAAAAAAGATTCATTGGGTTGGGAGTGGGTTTTCTTTGGTATTGAATTTCTTTTAGTTTGAGTGATGTAGAATTTTGGAAGTTTAGGTGCAAAGCAAAAGTTTGTATAGGGTGATGTCATCTCATTGAGTAACTTCTGTCTGTTGCCTGGACTGTCCCGATATTGAAGTTTTCTCAAAATTTATGTGATTCCTGTTTGCATTATTGTTTGTTATTTGAATGGACCCTTACACAATTCCTTTGACTGTGTCATTAGAAGAGTTATTTTGTTCCCACATTCTCTAATGTTAGTGTCACTTTTGCATATTTCAGTGTTCCTTTAGAAATTTGTTTAAGAATGGATGCCAACAGGAGTCAGAATGGAATTCAGCTCCTGCTAGCTGCAGAACAAGAAGCTCAACATATTGTTAATGCTGCCAGAAATGGTGAGTACCCCTCCTCTTTCCTCTTTTCTTTTTCTCTCTATCCCATTCTTCTTTGGCATCTTACTAAAAATAAAGCACTTTTGCCATTCCGTTTAAATAATATGTTATCTTTTTGCTTTCATATTGTTGAATACTTATTTTTTCTTGACTTCTTCTGTTGTCATTTTTGTTTGAAGACATTTAGTGGTTTAAGAAATTATATGCGTTGATTTGTTCTCTCTATCTAGAGGCAAGTTCCTGGCTTGATGACTACTTAATCCTTAGGCTATGTTTGGTAGGGAGAAATTATATGCGTTGATTTGTTCTCTCTGTTCTCTCTAACTAGAGGCAAGTTGCCGGCTTCAGGACTACATAATGCTAGGCCATGTTTGGTGGGGAGTTAATGAAAGTTAACAATTAAAGTGGTTAACTGTTAACCTTTATTCACTTTATTTGGTATAGATTTTATTCAGTGGATTAGCTGTTAACCCCCTTAATTATTAACCCTCCTTTTAGTGCATTTTTGTTAACTTACTTCCCCAGGTTAAAAGGGGTGAAAGGATAGTGCAGAATAAAAAAATTTATTTTTTGTATTGTAATAGCATTAATATAAATAATATAACATCATAAGAAATAATTACATATTATTAATATACTAATGTAAATTGTTATTAATATAATAATTATTAATAATATAAAATAAATATCATAAAATAGTAATATTAATATTACAAATTTTATTAATGTAGTAATTATTACTAATATAGTAAAATTATTAATGTAATATGATTATTATAAAAGTAACATTAATATACTAATAAAAAAATTACTAATATAGTAGTTATTTATAATATTTATAAATAAATAAATATTACAATAATAATATATTATAATGGCACCACAATATTATTATGAAAATAATTATAATGATCATATCATTATTAATATTATTAAATAATATTAACTAAATATAAATATAAATACAGTGTCAATCTTATATTTTAAATATAATACTGAACGCAGCTAACTGTTACACTAACATTTTATTTTCCTTCTTTATCCCCCTTAATTGTTACACTTGTAATGTTACTCTTGTAATTGTTAACCCTCATTTCTTTAACTCTTTGTAATTGTTAACCCTCATTTCTTTAACCCCCTAACGCGCCCTTAGTGTTAATGTCTTAAAGATGAATTCACTGCACAACAATATTGCTGTTATGTATGTGCATATCTGGCCAAGGGCCTGCATTAAAAGTTGACAGAATAGGTTGGCTTTTAATTTGTCGTCAGAAAGCTTCAGCTTTTTAGCCCTTTATCACTTTCAGCTTCTTGTATGAATTTTTGGCTATATAAACCCCTGTATATTGAGCAAGAACATCAACTTAATATATGTGTGTACATGTGTGTAAAAGGCCAAACATGGTTTGAAGGAATTAGTTTTGGATGACCATAAAAACCCATGTTTAAATCTATATGTTTCCTTAAGATTTGTTTTGATGGAAGCAGTTATTATTTTAACTTCAAATAGATTTGTCTCCATTTCTTTTGTTCATCAAGAGAAAAGCACCTAGTGGAGACCTTGATGTAAGTTACTTATGTTTCTTTCTGTATCCAGCAAAAATGGCTAGACTGAAACAAGCCAAGGAAGAAGCTGAGAAAGATATTGCTGAATTTCGAGCTCAAATGGAAGCTGAATTTCAGAGGAAGGTTGCTGAGGTGAGAATGCAAAACAGAAGCATCAATGTGAATTTGTTCATGTGGCTTTTACCTCAAAGAAAAAATTGAAAAAAAAAAAAAACACTATGCATGTGATAGCAACTCATATCCATTTTTACTCCTGATTATCAGCTGCTAGCTTCGGTTCATGATATTTTCTTAAAAATGGAATACATTAAATTATGTTCAAGGCTAATTCACTACAGGCATATTTATGATCAGCTTTCATGCTGATGTCTTTGTTCTTTTCCATTCCTCATCATCAGATCAGTCAATTTTAATGGTTTTGCCAAATTTGGCTGCCATTACAACTCCCTAGCTAACACATACACAGATGTGAGAGGTGTAAAAGTCAGATAATTTCATTTGATTGTTGTATCATTACTTAAATCTGACTCCTAACTCACTATTAACGTTGAAACAGAGTAGCGGGGACTCTGGTGCTAATGTGAAGCGGCTGGAGTCTGAAACAGAGGCAAAGATCCATCACTTGAAGAATGAGGCTACAAGAATATCCCATGATGTGGTGCATATGCTTCTGAAGCAAGTGACAACTGTGAAGAACTAGGGTCATTCTAGCTTTAGAGCATGAATGCATTTAAATGCTTTCTTTCCGCATGTATCAATGGATATGCATAATGATGTTCTGACTTGGTCAGAATGCATGTATTTCAGTTGTGTATTTATAACTTCTATTGCTTGATTATGTTTCTTTTTATGAAATAAATTAACCCTATTATTTATTGTCCATCTTATAAACCAAACATGTTTGAAGGTAATGTAATGTTTGTTATTTTTTGAGCAATATTATGTTATTTTAAAATTTCTCGTTATTTTTGGATCTAAAACCTTTTTAAAACGTTATGCTTTCTACAACAGTTTTTAGGGATGGTGCAAACTTGCATGATCGTACAACTTGGAAAATGATTTTTATGGGGTAATTTATTTCAATGGTTATTATTAAATTATGATTACAATTTTATTGCTAGTCATCAATGATTAATTTTATTTAGTTAAATGTGATTATTATTTTAATTAATAAAATTTGATTAAATTAATGATATCTGAATTATACAACATGTACAAATATATAAATAAAATATAGAAATTTAATTTTAATTTTATATAATTGTGAAATAAGTAGATTAATATTAATTGTTATCTAAGAGTTAAGTTACAAAATTAATTTAATCATTATTGAAATAAATTGCCTACCCTAATTAGTGGATAGTTGTTGGTTTAGAAACCCCACGGCGTCATAGCAAAGTGCTACGTTATATACTTTTTTTTTTTTTTTTTTTGTTGCAATATCTTCATATGTAATGACCAAAAATTTTTATTTGCGAAACATGACATGCAAAATAGCATGAAAAGCGAAACTAACACAGCCATGGTACCTAGAGTCGCACTTATTGGGGGTAGAAATGCAGACTTCTAGTCACTTAGAGCAAAAAAGGAATCTTGGATGTCTTTTCTGAAACAGAACTGAGGGATGGCTTTCCTAGTTGCCTTAGCACTTCATCAACGCAAATGCTGAGATAGGAAGAAATGCAGCAACAAATGGAGCAAAATAGTAGCAATAAATAAGAGCATAGCTGTCATTATTAGAAGCAGAAACTGAAGATAAAGTTGAGTTTTCGATGGAGGGACTAACAAGTCTTCAAATTCATGGACTAATTTTCAGAAAGGATAACGATTGTATATTAGAACGTCTTACCTTGAACCAATGAAGCTCTTCTTACAAAGAGAGTTCCTCCAGTGTAAGTGTAAAATACATGTCCGCAACTAGGTGCAACAAGAAGTAATGTACCTATTTTTTGTCAACAAAATATGTTTTTCGTTGTAATTAGCTATGGATAATATGATAAATTGCAAAAAGAGCTTTCATTAGCTGTTTGCACAAAATTAAGAGCATGTTCGTCATTGGTATTGGAAAAATCTGATTTTGAAGTAAAAATTATATAAAAAAAAAAAAATCGATAGACAATTATAAATTCTTTCAATATGAGTTTGAGAGTAAAAAATTGATTTTAAAAGAAATTAATATTTGAATATTTTACCAATAGTAATTTTTTATTCACAAAACTCATTAAAGAAAATCTATAATCACTTATAAAAGAGAATATTTTCTAATTTTTACTTCAAAATTGGATTTTTTCGATAGCAACATCTTACTCGCCCTATATCAATCAATTTCAACTTTTGCAGTATTTCATAAGTTGAAACCACCATATCATCTTTCAAGTTATTTTAGGTGTCTACAATCGCATAATAGGATTCACACCATCTTAAAATTGTTTCATAAGAAGTTAGTTAATGAAATTAACTTTTTTGAAAATGTATTTTTTTTAATTGTGTTTGATTGCAAAGAATTTACTTTTTTTTTTTTTATCATTTAACTTTCTTTTATTGAGAAAAAATCAATAAATATAATTTACTAAATTCCATTGAAATATACCACAAGAAATGTGACATTTTATTCATTGCTAAAATTTTCAATAAATAACTTTTTAAAAATTAGGAAATAATGAAAAAAAGTTTAATGTCTCAAAGAAATATCTTATTGAGAAAAGAAAGAAAAATTATTTCCTTAGAAATGAGTGTTTTTGAATTCCTTGTATATTTGATAAAAATATATATTCATCATAAACTTCAAAATAAAAAAGCTCAAAAAAAGTAATATATATATATATATATATATATATATATATATATATATATATATATCAATGACAAAAAAAAAAAAAAAACGGTAGGCCAAAATCAATAGTATAAATATAAATTTACAATATTCCTAGTTCTTTTGCCTAAATAAAGGCAGCTATGCTTATCTGAAAAAAAAAAAAAAAAAAAAAAACAGGTACTGATATTTGGAGTGGAATGATAGTATGGCTACATGTTAGAGTAAGACTTTGTTTTGCCTCATCCCTGTTAGAGGGGAAGTGCTAAGAAATCCTTAAGTATTTGCTCCACGACTACACCGCAAGCAAAAATGCCTACCCCAATAAGTGCAGGTCTTGCTCTTGATAGCACCTTCTGATTAGTATCCTCCATTTCTCTATCACATATCGCCCATGCCATAGCTGGTGGAAGAACACCATACAGGATTGTCATGCAGTACCCTCCCTGTTTCACATTATAAACTCTCTAATCAAAATGATATTTTTTTTTCTTTTGAGTCAAAATTCAGTGTGTAAATTTTGCGAAATATTAATGGCATTGAAATTGTCACATAACAGAGGTTGATTTTTCTTTAGTTAATTTGACTCTAATTTAGATTCAAACTTGAAATCTTAAGTATTAAAGAATATCACTGAATCAAAGATTGAGTCCGAATTAATAATCGGAACATAATTAACACCCCTCTCCCCTTCCCTCCTCACTCCTCAAAAAAAAAAAAAAATCATGCTGTTGTAGCCCACTATTCTCTAGCCATTTGGCCTCTAATGAACTAAGTAAATAAACGAATATGAGTAATCTGAACATACAGCAATATCAGTAGCAGCAGAAAAGGCATCTGGAACTGTGGTTGAGACAAGTAGTGTTGGAGCAACAATCATTGCCACTGCTGTGAAGCTGATTTGATTTCTTGCCCACCAATTCCTGAACCCAAATAGCTTCTTTGGTTCCTGAAATAGTTTTAAGATTGTGTTTTAGTAATATTATTAGTAATATGCTCCAACATATTATGGTAAGCAGAATAGCTGCTACCTCAAATTTTTCTGCAGCTGATGATTGCCATAAAAGATTCTTTAGTTGCTCCTTGAAAAACTCAGAGAAGCCTAAGAGAGTCCCAATCAGTGATGTTCCTATTGCTAGAAGAGAGAAGGCCTCCACCATGTATGAGACACCACTCCATCTCACACTACAACAAATAAATTGTGGGATTTATGTATGTCGAAATTAACTGAAGACAAACATAAATTGGATAAAAGTATTTTTTTTGGTACACTGGAACTATTTGATGGGTAAGAGTAGCCAAGGTTTTCCTGCATTACAAGGTACACTTGATAGCAATTCGACAAGATCATCGACTTTGATAGAATGAATCTTCAGAGACTAAATTACCTCGTCAGCAATGAAACAGGGTCAATGACTTGATCAGTTTGAGCTGAGAGACCAAGGGTAATTGCATCCCATACAAGCAATGCCAGCAATGGAACAAGGCTACCAAGCAGAACTGAGACCCTTAGTCGCGGAAGATCACCACCCAGATAAGCACAAAGAACTACAAGAATGATGACCATCATATAACCTTCATGCATTTATAGTTTGAAATATTTGAATGTGGGTCATTATATATATTTACCAGGGGTTAGATCATGATACACCAAAGAAAATATTATAACTGGAACTGTAGCAGGGACTTTTCCCCAGTTTCCACTTCCTTCCAGTCCTGACCAACCTCCAAACACAACTGCTAGCACCTCAATAGCTAGCAGTAAACCTGTGCATCAATTCCTTCATTGTTAGCATTCATATACTAATATGCTCCACCACACTATTCTGATCTGATAGCCTCATTAAGCTGTTTTAGTAATTTCTTGTTAGTTTGTATTAATTCCAGTTGAAAATCATGTTGTCAATAGTTTCATACTTGCATGTCATAACTAGTCATTCATTATAACTACATAATTCAGTTGAGATGAGATGATTTCAGGTTGTGCCTTATTAGATTTCTCTCAAAAATTTTATTTTAGCTTAATGATGCAAAAAATCTAAATATTTAATCGAATTTGCAATTTTACTCGAAGCTTCTAATTTTATCAATTGTAGGTATTGTGTTAATTATATCTAAAGTTAAAATCAGAATTAGAGAAATGAGTTTTGCACTGACATGATAGTCATATAATAAAATTATGATGACATTAAATGAGTCACTAAAATGACATTAAATTAGAATGAATTTGTTTTGCTCATATGGCTGTCATGTCAGCATAAAACTCTTTTCAGTTAATTGAATTTTGATTTAGAATATAATTAACATAATAACTTCAAATTAATTAAGAAAATTAAAAGCTTTTGATATAATTGCATATTTGGTTATAAATTTAGATTTTTTTTTAGTCATTTAGCGCATTAAAATATAGTCTTGTGAGGTCAAAAATTGCCAATCTATTAGCTATATTCAGTACTAGTTAAAATTTTGTACATGACATAGGAAAATGGTATGACATAGCATGACAGAATCAAAGAATAAATGTTGTGTACCTATCATGGAAGCAGTGAGCCATTGATTGACTTGATCAGTTACTGCCGTGCCGCCAATGGAGATTAACAATGTGAAGAGAACAGTGAAGAAGCAGCCAGAAACTGATTCAGGAAGATTGATCAAATGGAAAAGGACCGCCCCAGATTCTGAACTATATGCAATCATTGAAGTGTAACCCAAGAAAACATAGGTCGTAGTGGCTAAAGTTCCTCCCCAATCTCCTAATGTCTGTTGAGCCATAGTCGTTATAGATATGACATCTAATTCACCTCCATCTACTGTTTTTCTCTTCTTTTTCCTCAAACCCACATTGATTTCAATAAGCAATAGTGCTTCGAGTAATAGAAAAACCCAGCATAGTACTATGCATATTGAACTTGGAATAATTCCCTGCAATGTGAAACACAATCATTAATAATTTTGGGAAAATTCCCAATCCTAATCAAACTTACAAATGTTAATCAAGAAGGTATAATTGAAAAATTTTAAGAAAACCGTTGACCGACTAGCCTAATTCTCGTGTCACAAGTCAAGGACCCAAATTTTGGCAACTCCATTTCCTATAAATTTTTTTTTTTTTTTTTTTGGGGGGGGGGGGGGGGGCGGGCGGGGGGGAGGCGGGGTTGGGGGGCGGGGTGGGGTGGGGGGGGTGTTGGGTTGGGGGGGGGGGGGGGGGGGGGGGGGGGGGGGGGGGGGGGGGGGGGGGGGGGGGGGGGGGG
>CATIWR010099951.1:0-26853 GCA_949677035.1 Omphalea diandra | reverse complement strand
TAGAGGTTGGGCCATTATGCAGTCAGTTAGTATTTTAGTTTGATTATTCATGTATGTTTTGTTATAAAAAATTACTAAGTGGATAGACTTATAGTGAAAAAAAATTTAATCAGGTCTTTTAAATGACAATGGATAGACTTAGCGAGAAATTTAAATAATTATTAAATGGGATGTCACATATCTAGGATTTTCTCTAAATATGAATTGCTCACATCCATGTTTAAAGAGATTAGCCTTATTTTCTCTTTCAATTTTGAGAGCTTTAAGAGTAAATAGGGAAGAATTTTGCTATGAAGGATGGGTTTGTTCTTGAGTAGTTCATATTTCTTATTTTCTTTGGGGGTAACTCTTCTAATGACATGGAGAGGGGTTGTCATGAGGGAAATGAGGTAGAAGTCATAAGGGCCTTGCACTTGGTTATGTCCTTATAGGGGTTTATATTTAAGTGCCATTGAAGAAGAGAAGGTGTAGAGATGTAAGTAAAAGATGCTAGGAGATAAAATATAAGATTTAAGAGAGATTAAGAAAATGAGAAAGGGAAAGTAAAAAAAAAAGTTAATGAAAGGGTTAGAAAATCATTTAAATAGGTAAGGGAAGGAAGAAAATGGCTAAAAATGCATTAAATACAAGAAAATAAACATTAGAGTGAAAAAGTTACCTAATAGATTTTGTAACTTACAATGGCGAAAGGCAAGTTGCAACCATGATCTTTGAAAAATATGAGTAATGGCTAGTTTGACCTCAAAAAAATGCATTGAAAATGGTTGAATTTTTAAAACATATAAAAAATCTCAATGGTGAAATAGAAATCATGAGCCTAAAAATTGAAAATGTTTTTAGAAACAAGATGTCCTATAAATCTCGACCATAGCCAAGGTTTTCAATCATGATTTACAAGTTAAGTTCAAAAACAAGCTTAAAAATGAATTTTCTTAAATTATCCTTATATTTAATGATCAAATTGTTGTTTAGATTATTGATTCAAGCATAAGAATACGAAACAACTCAATGCAAGTTGAATCAATTCATCTCATTGCAAAATAAGCAAACTCAAAATAATAAATTTACATCAAATATATGTCAATCATATTAACCATAAATTTACATCAAATATATAGGCATATAATGAGGCCTATTTCACCTAAGAGAGCTCATGTCAAGCAAATGTAACGTCTTTTTGATGAACTTTAAACCTTCCCTAATTAAGGGGCTTGGTAAAATTTTCACTAATTGGTTGTTTATGTCAATAAATTCAAACACAACATTATCATTTTGCACATGGTCTCTCAAGAAATAATGTCTAATATTTGTATGTTTAGTTCTTGAATATTATATGAGGTTCTTTAAAAGATTTATTGCACTTATGTTATCATATTTGATGGGAATGTGATCTAACATCTTTACCATATTCATTAAGTTATTGTTTCATCTAAAGAGCTTGAGTGCAATAACAACCCATTGCCACATAATCCATTTCGATGGTGGATAAGGCAACCAAAAATTACTTCTTACTAAACTAAGAAATAAGACATTCACCAATAAATTAGTAAGTTTCGAAACTGCTTCTATCAAGCAAACATCTTGCATAATTTGCATCCAAATATATGAGAAGACTAAAAGATAAGTGTGAGCAACATCAATTATTGGCCATAGGCACTAAGAAGGGGGGGTTGAATTGGTGTATAGAAATTAAAACAAGAAAGGGAGAAGAGGAATGAATAGAGATGAAACACAAGATTTATAGTGGTTCGGGTATAAATGACCATACGTCCACTCCCTAATTCTTAGAAATTAGGTGTTCCACTATCTTTTAAAGGTGTTTTCAAGCTTACACCAAGCTTTTACACTTGTGTTTTTAAGGCTCACATAATAACCTATACATGTGTGTTTTGAGGCTTACATAACAACCTTTACACTTGTGTTTTAATAGGCTCACACAACAACCTTTACACTTGTGTTTTAATAGGCTCACACAATAACCTCTCTTAGTGTTTTGATAGGCTCACACTATAACTTATTACAATTCGTATTTATGCTCACACCCAACAATGACTTAAAGAATAGAAAAGATTGAGTAGCAAAATTGCAAGAGTTTGGGTACAAAGTTATCAATTCTCTTACATTTACATATGTTTGGTGAGGTTTTTATAGCCTCAACCCACAAAAAAGGCATTGCAATAAATCTGGTACAAAATCATCAAAGTGTGCTAGACAAATTTTCACTTTAAATGCTTGATAGTCTTAATTTGAGGTCGCTACTACTCGTTAGCGGTCGTGAAATCTAAATTTCATAAGGAAAACCTCGTGTATGTCTAACAGCTAGTCCACATGACAACTTCTCATTAGTTCACTAGGAAAATATAGGTGTTGCCTTTCACCTGCTCTCAAAAGTAGTGGTCACAATTTCTTTTGTATAGGACGTGACTGTGGACGCGAATTCGTCTGCCAAAAATGTTTATCTTCTTCTTTTAGGGTTTGTGGTCGCTACCAATAAGTTCCCATCACGATTTTTGACTTCCAATGGTTACCTGGGACATTGTCAAGTTGTGGTTGTGGACTTGATTCCCTCTTTAGTTACTTCAAAATTTGCGTTCACAGCTGAGGCATGACTTACACTGCGAATTCATCTATAACTCTGGCTTTGCTTTCTTTGAATTAGTCGCAATAGAGAAATGGCCTGCGAATACATCTGTCCATTTGTTCAACCTGTCTTGGTCTAGTTCGCAGTCGCGATTTATCAAGTTGTGGTCGTTAATTAGAAGCCACTAACTTACTTTGGAGATTTTTAAACTTCATCCAACTTCTAATGTAAAGATTAAATAAAAACTATAAAACAACACTAAATTTAAAATATTAGAATTGACCAATCCCCTTTGTCAAGATCAAAAGAGGTGCAAGACTTAGGGTTAACCACCTTAGTCCAACATCAATTTTTAGGGTTGCACTTAACTAGTAGAATCTTGCTTGTGACTCTAACATGTGATCAATTATCAGGGGATCGAGTGGACAAATGTAATATATTGGTAATAACCACTAATTATGGCTCGAGTTAGATCAATAAGGGACCCTTAAGGCCTCAACCTTTTCCCAAAATTGTGGTCAACAAAGGACCAAAGTGGGACAACACATTAGTTTTATCCTTAATTGCATGTGGAGTTGTCATTCGACTTTAGTTGGGACAAGAATTTAGGCAAGGACAAATTCTTTACCTATCTAAATCTTTTAGAAGGCCCAATTTGTCTTCACCCCATCAGAGATCAAGTTTGAAATTTGGGTACAACTCAGGTAAGAGGTTAAGCACCCATAAATCACTCCGATTTAGGGATCTGACCTTTGGGCATCTTTAGTTCATATTTACCATTTTGGCCTCATTATTAGTTAATCTGATTATCATTTCTAAACATGCTTCTAGCACGTCTCAATCATGCATACCATTAATACATTACAACCATTCTGATAGGAGGGGATACATCCAATTCATTAAGGTAGTTTTTGCATAATTAATCAATCTCAAATATGCATAATTAAGATTAACATGCATACACATAGCCACCTACACATCAAGAAGAAAATAAATAAGTGGTCATCAAGAAAATAGAACACTAAAGCAATATAAAAATGAAATGAATCTAAGTAAAGAATCTCATCAAGTCTCTTATAATTCAAGGGAACCTATCATGCTATAAGTCTAAAGTAAACACAATCCCAACACCAAATGGACAAAAGATGATAATAGTAATAAATAAGCATAAGCACAAAATCATGAATGACATAAAATAAAAGTGATATGCAAGTGCATATGGACGATGGCAATGGCCTTAAGGAAATCATCAAATCATCACATGGATCCTAGGATGGTTATATCCTCACTCTAAAATTTGCTCAAAAGAGTTGAAACACCTTTATCAATACCATTAACTATGTCATAATAGGATACTTACATATTAACAAAGGAAAGTCTCAAAAAGGTCAATAACATGTATAATGTATTAATCATAAAATGTGATGAAAATTTGGGGTCACTAAGAGTTAGTCTTTCACCTTAAACTCACTTAAATGACCACCTACCAAGAAAATCGGTTGCATGGGCAAGCCAGATAACTAACCATGCTTCTTTTGTGGTGGTGATTTTGAACATATGAGACATGTATTAACTTAAAACAAAGAAGGGAAATGGCTCATAAGGTCCTTTAGGATGCTGAATTCCTTTCTCAATCATAGCCATAACACCTTTAAAACATAATATAAAATATGAAGAAGAGAATAAATCATAGAGAAAAAATGTTTAAAACTCTAAAAATTAAGGATAACTAAGACTTTCCTTTAGTCATAACTCTATTTATTTATGAAATACATATCATAGGCCTTGAGGCCTCTCAAAATTCTATTATTAGAGCTCCACATAAGTTCTAAGGAACTATGAAAGAAGATAGAAAATATGTGAAGAAGAAAATGAAGAAAAGCTATTGTCATTATTAAAATGGGTTGTACAAACCAACTTGAGGTTTATACAACCTATATAAAGGTCTATACATACTACAAACTAGTTTGTACAACCCCTATGATTGGGTTTTCATAATAGAAAGAAAAAGAAGGGTAAGATAAGGGAAGGTTACTGAATGCTTTGAATGCTCTTTGATAATTTTCTTATCCTTATAGGCACTATACAAGGGTTTGTATGCAAATGAATGTCACTAAGCATATGGAATTACCCTAGATCCTTGAATGAATGTGTCATAGTTGAGGTTTTTATGTTTTGGAGTGTTTATGAAGACAATTTGGTAGAGTTTTTTAGGGTTTCTTAGCCTCTCTTCTCTCTTCAAAATGGGGGGAGGGGTATTTATAGAGAGAGGAATACTCGAGCAGGAATATTTTTAGTTTTATTTTATTCTCAACTTACAATAGATAAAAGCTAAGAATATTATGGAATTAGGATTTTGAAGTTGTCTATATAGCTAAGAAGTTAGTCGTACGACCCTCTATGTTTGTTGTATAACGAAGTGCTTAACGATGGTCAAGGTTTTGAAACCTTCTATCATCTAAGGTTCTTGCCTTGGTTGTACAACCGAATAGGATGGTTGTAAAACCATCTAAGAGATGGGAAGGTGGTCTTTAGATAAGTCCTTAATAGGCTTTGGGCTTAGCTAGGGTTTGATCTAAGGCTTTCTTAAGCTTTGATCCCTTTTTTTACAACTTCCCCCTTATATGTTTGAGAGACAAATCTAATAGTTTTCACCATAGGGATTGCATCTTAGAGCCTAAAATATAATGCTCACAATGAGTTTTTGGGATACCACAAACCTACATGCATAGTGGTATGCAAGTATTTAAAAATTCTTCTGACCATATGAAAATGAGACTCTTGTGGACATGGTTGAAATCTTACACATAAACATACACTGTACATAATATCGAGTATAGAAGTGATAAAATAGAGAAGAGAACCAATCATACCTCTATACTTCTTATCATCTATAGGCTTACCTGATTCATCCTTATCAAGTTTAATTGATAAACTCATTGGTGTCTTAGCTACCATGCATCCATCCATTGCAAATTTCTTAAGTAATCCCTTTATGGACTTGGATTGATTGATGAAGATGCCCTATTTGCATTGTTTGATTTATAGGCCAAGGAAAAACTTAAGCTCTCCCATCATGCTTATCTCAAATTCCCTAGTCATACACTTAGCAAAATCCTTATAAAGAGATCAATAGTGACACCAAAGATACTATCATCAATATAAATTTGAACATTAAGTTTATAATTATTATGCCTTTTCATAAACAATGTAGTTTCAACCTTTCCCTTTTCATAAAAAAATTTCAAAAGAAATGATCTAAGCCTCTCACATCAAGCTTTGTGAGCTTATTTTAGTCCATAGGCCTTAGTTCATTTAAAAAATATGGTTTGGTAAATCATGAGACTCAAAACCTGGAGGTTGTTCAACATAAACTTGCTCCTCAATAAAACCATTCAAAAATGCACTATTAACATCCATTTGAAAAATTTTAAAATTCATGTGACATGCATATGTAAGAAGAATCCTAATTGCCTTTAATCCTGCAGTGGGTGGAAATATTTCATCATAATAAATGCCTTCCTCTTGGTTATATCCCTTAGTAATCAATCTATCTTTGTTCCTTATGATAGACCCTTCCTCATCGAACTTACTCTTACACCACTTTGTATCCCATAATCAGGCACTCTTTATGTCATGGAATAAGCTCCAAAACTTTATTTCTTTGAAATTAGTTGAGTTCCTCTTGCATATCAATCACCTAATAATCATCATCAAGAGGTTCATCAATTGACTTTGGCTTAATTTGAGAAATAAAAGCAAGATTATTATCTAAGGCATTAAGTTGAGCTTTAATGCTTACACCCTTTGAGGTCTCCCTAATGATTAGCTCCTTTGGATGATTCTTAGCATACCTCCAATCCTTGGGCAATCCTTGAGCTTAGTTCTCCTCTTAGTATGGTCGTGCTAGCTTAATCTCTTATGGTGTTCTTTTTCTTCATTCTCCACTTCACTTACAACTTGCTTTAGAATGGAGTTGACCTCAAGCTTCTCAAATTCACCTATAAAATCATCAACAAGAGAACCATTTCTAAGATCAAGTTTACTATACACATCAAATACAAAATTCATAAACTCTTTAACCATAGACTTTTATTAAAAACCCTATATTCTTAGTTTGTAGTAGAATAGCCTAAAAAGATGCCTTCATCGATTTTATAAGCAAATTTTCCAATGTTGTCCTTAGTATTTAAGATGTAACATTTACACCCAAATACTCTATGGAATGAAAGCTTGGGCTTTCTTCCATTCCATAACTCATAAGAGGTTTTATTTAACATTGGTCTTTCAAAAACTATATTTGCAATGTAACAAGAAGTGTTGATAGCTTCAGCCGAAAAAGGATTTAGGAAGAGAATACTCATTAAGCATAGTTCTAGCCATCTCCAGTAAAATTTTATTTTTCTCTCTATAACACCATTTTGTTGTGGTGTTTTAAGAGCTAAAAAATTATGAGAAATACTATTTTCTAAATCATATTTTTCAAAATGCTTATTTTGAAATTCTTTTTCGTGGTTACTTTTGATGCTAGAAATGAAGTAACAATTTTCATGTTGAACCCTTTTTGTAAAACTTTTAAATGTATCTAAAGTATCACTCTTGTGAGTCAAGAAACTAACCTAAGTAAAGCTTGAGTAGTCATCAATAAGGACAAATACATAATGCTTCCCACCCAAGCTAGCATTTCTAATAGACCTAACCAAGTGCATATGGATGAGTTAAAGTGTTATAAAAGTACCTATAATATTTTTGTATTTGAATAATGTTTGGTGTTGCTTTCCCATTTGCAAGGTCCATATGCCTTGTCCTTAATGAACTTTTGCTTTGGAAGATCATCTACTAGTTCTCCTTTTGAGAGATTTGAGAGCTTGCATGTCCAAGTCTTTTATCCCAAAGCCATGACTTATTGCTAATAGGGATAAGACACTTGAAAGATTGATTAGCTAAATTATCTAAGTCAATTATATAGGTATTGTCTTGCCTTTCATCCTTAAATACTACATTATCATCTACCAAGATAGTGACATGACATTTTCTAGAGTGAAAGGTGGCATTATTACCCTTATCACATAATTGAATTGTACTTAACAAATTATGTTTCAAATCATCAATAAGAAACACATTATCAATTAGAGGGTAACCCTTCTGATAAATAACACCAATGCCAATTACCTTACCTTTGAAATTATTTCTAAATGTAACATTTCCACCATCCTTTTCTCTGATGGATGTGAACAACATTCTATTCTTAGTCATGTGCTTTAAGCATCCACTATCCACATACCAATCATTATCATCTTTATTGGAGTCAAAGCATTCCTAATACAATACGAATTCATCTTTGTTTAGGTACTGAAGTATACATGGGTCCTAGAGGGTTAGGCTTAAAAGGATTCCCAAGTTTGAGGTGAGCTTTCATAATATAACAAAACATATAAATGTGAGTATATCTCATACGATAATGATATTAAAGTCTAGACTTTTTAGTCTTCTTCCTTTGAAGTACTTTGGTATGAGTAAGGGGTCTTCTCATACCATTGTCATAAGAATACATACAAGAGTAAGTGCGGTGAGGAGTAGAAGGAGTGTGTTTTTATGTATGCCTCTTATTATACATGTATAAATGATTAACGTTTAGAGACTTAGCTTTACAGTTTTGAGATGCCTTCCTTTTGCCTTTAGTATAAGAGGTTTAGGACTTAGAGCACTCCACTTCACAACCACCTCTATGCTAAAAGTTTGAGGGGTAGAGGCTTTGATGAAGATAGAAGGAGAAGATGTGGATGTAGAAGCTCCATCATAGCTAAGGCCATGTCTCACTATGGGGTGACTTTTGTGATACAATTAATATTTCTAAGTTCTCTTTCCTTTTATGAAATTTAGAGATAGAATTTCTCAACTCAATAACCTCATTTTTTAAAGAATCATTTTCTTTTCTTAAATAATCATTAGAGGAGCTTTGAAAAGTTATTCTAAAGATTTCTTAAGTTCATCATTAGATGCCCACAAGCTAGAAATAAGTTCATTTAAACTTTTAAAATGCTCTTTAAGTTTAAAAAATTTTTTCTTATAAAATTTCATTTTTTATTAATATTTGTCACATATTGAAGCCATAGCTTCATGAAGCTCATCATCCTCATCTTTAAAGCTATCATCATCAAAAGATTGGAAAAAAGAATTTATCTTATTAGAAGAGTCCTTTTGAGCCATGAAGCAAGGGTTTATAACTTCATTCTCTTCCTTTTCTTCACTTGAGTCATCATTCTAATTAGCTTTGAAGCTATTCTTTTTTTTCCCTTATCCCAATACTTCTTCTTCTTGAGCTTAGGACAATCAGATTTGATGTGCCATTACTTGTCACATTCATACTAGATCATATTATTCTTCTTCTCCTTGTAGTTGGAAAATGCATTTATTTGGTTTCATTATTCTCTTTTTTTCCTTATCAACTCCTTGAATCTTCTTGATAACATAGCAAGTTGCTCTTGTTCTTTATTACTTTCATTAGAATCACTAGAGCTTACTTCCATTTTTTTTTCTTTATGGTAGATTTGAGAGTAAATGCTTTCTTTTCTTATTTTTTTTCTCTCAACTTCTTTATCTCTTTATCCTTCTTCATTGTCATTTCATGAGTGAGGAGCTTTCTAATGAGAACATTGATTGGTGTTTTACCAATTTCTTCATTGGTTTCTTCAATACCACACATTTTAGCACCAAATTTCTTCAAGGGAAAAGCTTTATAAATCTTAAAGTTGGCATCCTACTTAGAAACATGTCTCTCAAGGTTCCTCATGTTGTTGACAATGGCAAAAAGTCTATTTTTCATATCGGTGATGCTCTCATTTTGCATCACGATGAAGAGCTCATATTTCATTACATACATATGTACTTTTCTTGACTTCACATGCATGGTGCCTTTATGATAGTTCTTTAATGCTTTCCATATACCATAGGCACTTTGACAATGTTGCACTCTTTCACACTCTTCTCTTGATAGAGAGCTAAGGATAATTGCCATTGTGCTCTTGTTTCTTCCATTTACCTTTCTATGGGCTTCAACCTATTCTTCTCTTAGGAGTAGTCCTTTAAGTCCATCCACCATTTTGGTACATGGCTTTAATTATTTTTCCATGTTATCTTAAACATAAAAAAGTTCACTATTAAGATAAACCTTTATCTTATACTTCCAATGAGCATAATCAAAGTGAGGTTTGAGGTGAAAATGGATCCTTTCATGTGCCATGATCTTTGCTCAAGCAATTAAAGCTAGTTTATGAGACTTAACTCTGACACCATTTATTTTCCCTTATGCATTAAGAAGGGGGATTTGAATTAGTGAGAAATTTAAACTTTTAGTAAATGCAAATAATTAAAAGATAAAAAAAAGGGAAAGGAAAGAATCAACCATAGTGATTCAGGTATTAACCAATCTTACGTCCACTCTTCAACACTAAATGGTTGTTTCACTAACTCATTATGTGTTTTACAAGTTCACACATAACTTAGTGTTTTGGTTCACCCAATCTAATTACACTTAGTGTTTATGGCTAACATAAAATCTTACAAGAGTTTTATACACTTTAAGCTCACTCTAAAACCTAAATCCCAACTGTTTAAGGCTTACACTTAACATTTTATAAATAATGAATACTCTCAAAAAGGAAAGAACAATAGTAATTAAGAGAGAAAGGCTTAAGAAATCAAATTGCACGAGTTTAAACACACTAAATGAAAGTTCTCTTACATTTAAGGCCATTTGGTAGAATATTTATAACCACTAAGTAGCCATTGCTAAAGAAATTATGACTATGTCTCTAAGATTTGTAGGTAATTCTACATTTAATGCTTGTTAGATCATTTTTGTGGTCAATATCCTTGAATCATGATCATGATATACTTTTTTATGCTTAGAATTACTATTTTGCAGTCAAGAACTTTAATTATATCTAATGGCTAATGACACATGGCATTTGATCAATGGTTCTTTATAACTAGCCATTGTGATGCTTTGCTTTTTGCAGAAGTCTTGATCGTGATTAAGGGGGGTCGTGGTTGTGCCTTGTTTTCAAAGTCATAATTTTCAAATTTCCTAACAACTCTTGGAACATGTGACATATGCTAACTGACATCGTTGGTAACAATTAGAGTGCTTTTGCTTGAGGTTTGAAAGTCATGCTCGTGACTAAGATGCAATGCAAACCATGAATTAGACTAGATGTTTTGGTTCCCTTCTTTTCAATGGATAGTGGTCAAAATGAACTAAATGACAATGTAATTTTATTCTTATTCAGAATTTGTTCATTTTGGGCACGAAATATAGACCAATTTTGAGACTTGGAGTTTTCTCACTTCCTTTCGACTTTTCAACTTATTCTTATCTTATTTCTTATATGAACAACACTCAATTCAACTATTTTACCTTTCACTCTACGTTTTATGGTTATGTACGTTGATTAGGGCTATCGGTATTAAAAAAAAAAAAGGTACTTAGAAGGTAAACCTACTGCACTCTTCTAGATTAAACCTGATATTAAATATCTACATTTCTAATAAATGGAAATTCAAAAAAATAATTTATTACACAAATCTAGCTAACTAATATAACCATGCTTTCTCCCTTTAATTTGGCATAATTTTATTCCTAATGACAATTTTCTCTTCTTATCAAATCAATTGACAAAAGGGATAGAAAAGTGGAGGTGAATAGAATAGAGGTTCATATAATCAGAATCTAAAATTTGACTAGTTGTGGGACTATGAAACTCTTTTTCAAATCAATGCAATTAAGGCAAATTTCATGGAAACCTTTTTATTACAAGTTGACATCAATGTTTTAGTCTTGGCTGATTTATAAATCTTTAGAATTATAGGTGGGGATTAATATGATTTCTGCAGCATGGAGAGGGGGGGGGACCTAATTTTGCATGTTAAGTTTATGAGTTTGGGATTTTATCAATGAAGTTCAATGGATTGGGATATCATGGTTTTGTGGAATGAAGTGTTGTTTAGCTTTTGTTCAACATCCAATTATAGAAATGTTATAAATTCATTTTTTGTCTTATAACTTTAGGTATTGTATTTGTTCTATGTATTCTTTAAGAAAATTATAGATATTTTATTGAAGTTTTTACTCTAGAGTGAGTGAGTCGAGGGATTGGGAAATGGGATTTCAAGGTACTCTCTTTTAAGGTTGAAGCTTGACCTTACTACCCACCTCGATGCCAACTCTTACAATTCTAAGCTATCTACTAGCAAGATTTATGCTTTGTTGAGCAGATGAGACAACATTAATAATAATGTAATAACTTTTGCACATAGAAATAAAGTGTTGCATAATTTTTAAGCTAAATAGAACAAAGAGCAAAGGAGAACATAAACTTATTGCACAATGATAATGTCATCTCTCTCATTGTATTTTGTTGCATGATCCCCCTTCAATTTCTTTTCTATCATTTATGGTCTTAACTTAATTAATCGAAAGAATGGTTTTCGCTAAAGTCACTAAAAAATGCATTAAGCTTGTTTTCTCAATCTTAACACCTTTTGCATCCACATTTTTACTGCTCCTTATTCTTAGCACTAGTGTTACTGGCTAGTTGGGGAGCTATAGTGGTTCCCTAAGGCCAGCGCCAACAATTCTCCATGGTTATTTCCAACCTTTGATATAAGACTCAGTGTGCCTATCTATGGAAAGTAGAAAATGTGCATGTTATAGTATTTTTTTTTTTTACAACCTTTGTTGTGAGATCTTAATATGCAAGCTAAACTACAATAAATTTATCTGCTAAGATAAAAATATCAAGCCCATCTAGCTCATTATTCATTTAAATTTAATTTCATATGACTTGATTTAAAATTTTTAGCATTTTAAAGATATTCAAAGTTATTTTTTTCCACTTTTACAAGTGTTTTATGAAATACCAAGTTTTGGCAGAGTTTGTTCATATACCAAAGATCAGTAAAAATTTAAGAATTGAGGCACCATTATTTCAGTATCTTAGATTAATGATTTAAAACATGGATACAAAACATTCAACCTCTAAGCTACCAAGTTTCTCTACCATGTATTACATCCCTTGTATTTCCTAAAATAAAAGTTATTTTGTTGGTTAATCTAATGCTTGTTCTTTAATTAAGTATCGTGATTCATTTGATGATTCTATGCCTAGACTACTATTTCAGTAATGACTACATCAACATTACTAAAGCACATGAATGCAAATTAGATGAGCGAGATGTAGCTACATATTATGTATCATTCCTTGAGTTGTGTTATTGCTTCTTTTACACTATAACATTATTGCAATTCAACTGCTAACTGTATTGCATACACTTACTTCTCTCATTTGTTTAACTATATGAATAAATATAAATGGCATTTTTTTACTATTATTTTTATCCTATTTGTGCTGCTATTTTCTTAAACTATAGTAGTGAGTAACAAAATAAATAGAGATACACTTTGTCTTCTGCTAAAGGTTTATGGGTAAGTGTTAATGTTTCTTTTATTCATATTTTGATTCATCTTTTGCCTTCAGACCATGGTTTAAAGTGCAATGTTGTCATGATTGATCAAACAATGTTTTACAATTATTAATAAAATAAAGATATAGTATCACAACATAAGCAAGCTTAAACTAATTAATTAAAATTACCAAAGTGGTTTAACTAAATTTCTAGTGCAAAATTTAGAATCTCTATTCTCTTTTGTATTGTAAACTTACTTGATAAAATTTGATATTGCACTTGACTTGTTTATTGGTTTGGTTTCTCTTTCTTACAGTATCACTATATTTCACATTGCAAAACCTTTTACCTCCCAACCTTTGAGTTGTTTTTGCAATGACGTTACTTGGGATTATTACATCTCCATCAAAATGGTCTTTTGCGCTCTTAAATATATCACCTTTGATTTGGTTGATGTCATGTTGCAACAACCATAATAGTACCTTCATCCTTAATTCTTCAATTGATTACTACAAATTAAAAAGAAATACATTAATCATATGAATTATTTGAATTTTATAATAGTTAAAACTACAATAATAATTGAGGTCAATTAATAATATAAAATTATCAATTTTTATACCTCTTCCCCTTCTTTGGACATAAACCTTCAAAGCGAAATTCAACATGATGGCTTTATAATTGATCTCATATTTGGAATTACATAAATTCCACAATCATGACTGTTGATGAAACAACATCAGTATTGATTATAATTAATATATAAACATACATATATATAGTTTAATATAATAAGGATTTACTAATTTGGTTGTTGTGGATAATCATCCTAAGTTGACACTAGAAAACCATTGAATGGTATAATTTAAGTATGAAGAATTTCTTACTCATAAATTATAGTAAGCCCATCCATCTGTTTGAATATTCAATATAAAGTCATTGTAATTTGATATGACTAATATCAAATAAATTTTAAAATTTGATATGACTAATATCAAATAAATTTTAAAAATTAGATAACTAAAGGATTATTAATTTGCATACTATACTATTGATTGTGTTTTTTTTTTTTTATGGTATTGTATTAAATGCATTATTTGAATCTCATAACTTCATCTATTGTAGAATCAAATCAATAACTAGCAGTATAAAATGACTTCCAATACTATAGAAAAATGGAATTTGGATCGACAATTTCAATTAAAGTTAATCAAATTATATATAAATACAAATGAAAATAATATATAAATTAATTTTATTTTGCACAAATCAAACTATATATTCTTGCATTTCTTTAAATTTGCTTGTATAAAAATATTTTTAATCTTCATAGTGTTGAGATAATTCATGCGCTATTGACACTATCCATTAATGATATATCCTAAACAAATAAAAAGACATACATTAGAAAAGTCCATGACTATCTTTGTATTTTTTAAAATAATAAAATTATATTAAACAAATAGATATTAGAAGCCATTTTAAAAAAATGACTTATAACAAGCAATTGTGAAAGAAAATATATTTGTGGATTAAGACCATGTAATAATACATATATGAGGTAGAGATTTAGAAAAAGAGAGATGAAGCAAAGAGAAATGAAAACAAAAAGAAAAAGTAGTTATGGTCACCAGAGCGATTTTCAGGGTTGCACTCAAATAAGTGGAATCTTACTTTGACTCCATCTTGTTATCAATCAATAAGGGATTGAGAGGACAAGGGTCATATGTTGGTATTAACCCTAAATTATGGCTTATGTTTGGATCAATAAAGGATCCTTTAGGCCTCACACAAGATTGAAACCTTTTTTCAATTTCGACGGTCAATAGGAGACCATGAAGGGACAATACTTTGGTATCATCCCTAATAGAATATGATGTTGCCACTTGACTTTGGTCGAGGCAAAAATACGGGCGAAGATGAAATTTAAACTTATATAAGTCATTTAGAAGGCCTAATTCATATTCACCCTGTCAGAGTTTGGGTTCAAAAATTAAGTATAGTTTGGGGAAGAGGTTAGGAACCCCTAAATTGCTCAGATTTAGGGATATGGCCTTCAAGCATCTTTGGTTCATTTTACCATTTTATCCTTTTTATTAATTAGTGTGGTTAATGCCCTAAGTAGGTTTGTAGCGCATCTCAATTAAGCATATCAACATCAAAGCATTATAACCACACCAAAAGGGGAAGGGGCATGCATATCAATCAATCATAATCATGCATAATAGGGTCCTCCTATCCCTATAACCACCTACACAAAGAAAACAAATGTATGTAATCATTATGGAAACAAAGCAACAAAGTAAGAGACACAAGAAGGAATGCAATTAAAAGAAAGATCTCACCAAAATCTCTAAGTTAAAGGAATCTAATCAAGGTCTAAGTTCATGGTCAATAACAACCCAATATAATATAAGTGCATAAAAGATAATAATAATAACAAGTAGAGCATATGCACATGAATATGAATAATAAAGCATAAAATGATCATGACATGCAAGTACATATGGGGAATGGTAATGACTTTAGGGAAATCATCAAATCATCATATGGAAGTCTTCAGATGGTTACATCCTCACTCCATATCTTACTCAAATGAGCGAAAGCATCATCATAGGCACCATGACTAAAATACCTATTTATTTACAAAGAAACTTTCAAAAGCCTTAAGTATGCATAACACATTAATCATGGATATTTAACCCCAAATTTACTCATATGGTCACCCTTAAAGAAATAAAATGCATGAACAAGCTAGAGAGCTAACCATGATCCTTTTATGTAAAAATTTGTAATGTATGAAACATTCATTAACTTGAGGCATAAAAGGGTAATGGCTCATAATGTCCTTGGAATAATGAATCCTTCTCTTAATCATAACCATAAAGCATTCAAAATAGAACACTCATTCAAAAAAGAAAAGAAATCAAAGAAAAAAATATGTTTAAAACTACAAAATCAAAGAAAATAAGAGAAAAATAAGGATTTCTTAGGCCATTACTTCATTTGCTTATGAAACATGGATCATAGGTATCAAGTCATTAAAGCCATTTAAAAGTCCAAAAAAAACCATGAAAGAAATAAAGGGTCTGTGTGGAGAAGAAAGTGAAAGAAAGTTATTAGTATCAATCAAAGTGGGTTGTACAAAACAAATGGTGGTTTATATGGCCTACTTTAAAGGTTTGCACAAACCATAAATTGGTATGTATAGTTTTTTGAAATTCATTTTTTCAAAAAAAAAAAAGTATAAGTAGAAAGGGGAGGCCACCTAGATGCTTTGAGTATTTTATTATGATTATTTTGCCCTTAGAGGCACTATTGTGTGATTAATCCTGTAAATATGTAATAGATTGTGTGCAAATTCAAGTAAAAGAGCCATAAACTACCTTGGATCTTTGTGTTAATGAATTAGGGTTATGTATTCTATGTGTTTAAGGTGTTTGAATGGAGATTTTAGTAGAGTAATATTAAAGTTTCTAAGCCCCTCCTATCTCTCTAAATGAGGGGTATTTATAAAGGCAGAAAAGTGCACCAAAGCTAGAGTAGTTCTGGTTACACTTTATTCATGACCTACAATAGACAAATGCCATAAAGCTTATAGAATTAAGGTTTCAAAATAGTTTGTACAACCAAGAGGTTTGTTATAGCCTACTATGTTGGTTGTACAGCCAAAGGGATTACAAAGGATAAAGTTCCAAAAGGTTTTGCTAGCTAGGGTTTATTACTTAACTGTATAGCCAAGTAGATGGTTGTACAACCAAGTAATATGGTTGTATAGCCATTTAAACAATGCCTAGCAAAATTAGGCTTTAATTAGGTTTTAGGTCATAGTGGACTTAGGCTTGGTTTAGGATTTGGTCTAAAGCTTTTCAAGGCCTTTGTCCTCCTTCCTTTGTAACTTCCCTTTGCCTTTTAGGGAATAATTCCCATATTTGTCATCATTGGGCTAGCATTTTAGGGCCAAAATCTAATGTTCATAGTTTGTCCCCTACTTTATAGGGCTTTGAAAATGATATTTAAGAAATTACCATTTTCACAAGACTTAACAAAGTAATGTAAAAATGTAAACATTATAAAGGATACCAAAGTATATAATTTTTTAATAGCTCATTGAATAGGTAGTAAAGTTTGTTCTAGTATCTCCTTAATAGGTACCAATGTGTTTTCATATGTCTCTAATAGCTCTCAAGTAAGTATTAGGTGTCCTAGTATCTTTTTAGCTAATACTAGGGGTCTTAGCAGCTCTCTAGCAAGTACTAAGTTTGTTATATATGCTTCCAACAACTTTCTAACAGGTAATGGTGTGCTCTATATGCTTTTAGTAGCTCTTAACTAGGTACTGCGTTAATTATATGTCTGCAATAACCTTCTTTATAGTTACTAATATTCTTGAATTTGTTTAAGGTGTCCCAACCCTTCTTGTAGGTGATTTTGGCTCAAGCATGCTTCTTAGGGATAATTTTGTATCATACTTGCCATTTTAGAATGTCAAGGTGTTGTCATGTATCATAACAACACTTTTGGCCTTATTAAGCGTGGATTCTTACCATTACAAAACTTTTAACTATTCTAGAGATGCACTCTTGCTGGAATGGTTGTATGGAGTTTTGTATTATTAGGAAGAGACCACCTCGAGGGATGATGAGGAGAATTGAGCTGCCCAACACTCATTTAGCTATTATGATCTTTATTTTCTTCTTTTTTATACATTATTAGACAAGATATTTTTGGCATTATAAGATAAATATTTAGAAAATTTTAAAAGCCCTCTTCATTTGGATGTTTTTTGGAATAGTTAGGATTTTCAGGACACAACTTTACATGATTATGCCTTCATTTTTGCTAAACTTTGATATATCTCTTCAGTGTATATGCCTAATTTTGATTTTGATTTTGAATTTGTATTCCAAAAGCATAGTTATGTTGTTTTTACTCACTCACATATATAAATGCTCTTTAAAATAGGCATGAAGTAATCAAAAGCCTAAAATATAGGGGAGGTTTTGCCTAAAATTATATAAGAAAAGTGTTTGTATAGATTATCTTGTTGTTTGTATATACCATTGATTGTTTATATAGATAGGTTGAGTAGTTTGTATAGTCATGTACTATTGTCACAACTATCATGGACTATTCATCTTCTCTTTCTTTTATGAATACTCCCTCTTCGATTTTCATGTCCATATCTGCCATTTTCACCTTTCCCACCATGGAAAAGGCATTTATGAGTCTTTCCCTGCTCAAAGTTAGTCTAATTTACATTGGGTGGGTTTTAAAACCTTGTAATACCTCTCCACAATCCTACTTAACTTTGATTTTCTTTTGAGTTGCTTATGATTTATGGAACCCAATACCTATTATTTCCATTGGAGAGACTAAGATTTGCCCCCCTAGTAGAAAATTTTTGATGCCATTTTTTATTGTTAAATCACAGGCACCAATCAAATTGCCTTGCCATATTTGACCACATATATAAAAGATGATGGAGCTATTCGATCTACGATATGATGAAGTACCCATGTACACCTAGGTAAGGAGAAGATTCTTATGTCTCATTTTCTGACTCTTCATCCCTCTAAAGGCCATGCTGGGGTAGCATAGACTTGTATATTAGTGATCATCTGAAGGGGTAGTTCTTACTACAAAAGGACGATGAGGACATAGACTTGCAAATCTTGCCTCTCATTAAAGGAATTAAACTCGAGAAGACACCAATTCCTATAACTCTTAGAAAAACCAATATAGGCCTATTCAGGGTGTCACTTGATATAAGCAATTCGTTCTCTGAGAGCTCATTACTACTTTAGGTGTGATTCTTTATAGCCTTTCATATTATTTGTTATCCATTTTACTTTATTTTTGTTATTTTTATTTTACTACCCTAATTTTTGTTAGACCACCTTTGCGGATTTTCACTCTAGCAATCGCTCATTTTTGCTTAGCCTACCCTTTTAGGTTTTTAACCTAATTAACTTTTTATATTTATTTATTTATTTTAGATATGGCTATAATAGAAGTTGGGTTTATTGGTTGCTTTATCTGTAGATGCGAGATGTTATTTCTCATAGCACCAGTCAAATTATATCACTTGTTAAGGCAGAGTGGATGGAGTGGCTATCTCATGTTATTGATTTTGACATTCATTGGACTTGCCCTTGTAGAGGTTGACTAGAATTACCCTAAGGATTTATGGAGATTGTGCGATTATCTCTAGTTTGTTATCTAGTATCTTTATGCTTTAGCTAATGTTTGTCATCGGTTTAGGGCTCCACAAGACATGGTGAGCTTCCTTCCTATTTTTATTGAAGGACCTTTAACCCAACACTCTTTAGACAAAGTGGAGTCCACTTAGGTTGATCCCTACATCTAACATATATTCCTTACTGAGGCTTCTATCTTTGATGGTACTGATTTTGAGGGTTGGTTATGGGACAATTAGTAGTGTACGTTTGGACCCATTAAACATTTACAACATCAAATAAGCATATAGAAAAGAACTTCTTGTATTTAATTTAGTGTAAAGAAATGTTGACAAAAGACCACTTTAATTATGCAAATGTATCTCTTTCTGGTATTGTGCTTAATCATTAACCATTACATTTTACATATTACATGTTAATTAGATGCATGGTCACTACTTTTAAAAATGGCGCATTAGATCATCTGACTATCTTCCTCAATGCCTCTGACTTGTTAATTTCCTACTCTTTGTTCCCACTCCTTTTTTGCACTATTATCCTGCTATTGGCTTTCCTAGTAGCTATTCTCACTCTTTCAACTTTTGCATTTATTCACTTTGTGTCCTAATTTTTGCCTAAGCCAACTTTTTAGGCTTTCAACTTAGCAGACTTTATTTCTTTTTCTTTGATTCCCTAAATTTTGCCTAAACCGTAGTTTCAGGTTTTTGACTTAGCAAGCTTATCTTACTTTTGCCGCATTCTTTCACTGAGTACTTCTTCAGTCTATCCAGGATTACTATTTTAAAGAATTCATTTTTATCCATATCAATCAATTTCACAATAATGCTTCAATAAATTTGCTTGACCATATAGTGACCTTCCTAATTTAGCTTGAATTTTCATCGAGAATCCGAAACTTGTGGTTGAATTACCTTCAACACCAGATCATTAATTATTATTATGATTACCTTAACTCTTTTATGAAATGTGCACGCCTTCCTGGCCTAGTATAAACTTGATATGACAAAGGGCCTTCAACCTTTTCTCATATAGTAAGGCCAACTATTCAAACTGACTTCTTACCTATTAATACTTAAAAATCAACCAACATTCGTAAAGACTTCATCTTCATCTCAATTGGTAACACCACCTCCATTTCCATGTACCAAACAATATGGCATCATCCCTGTTGATGTTCTATCAGTAGTTCGACATCCCTACAATGCAAAAGGTAGATTCTCTAACCAGTCCATATAAGTTTACACTATCTTGGCAAAGAAATTTTTAACATTTTTATTTGCTACCTCAATTACCTTATTAGCTTGTGGCTTATAAGGCAATGACTTATGATGGATTACTCCATACTTCTCTAAAATTATCTAGACCTCTGCTTGAAAATACACTCCATTATCCCTCATGATGTGGTGTGGTATACCATAATGGCATATGAGATTCTTTTCTATAAAGCCATTAGTTTTACCCCTAATTTGCTCATAGATTAAACTTTCACCATTTCGAGAAGTAATCCACTGCAATTACAATGTACTTATGCTCCCTCATAGAAGTTGACTTAATTTCTCTAATAATGTCAATGCCCCAAGCTCCGAATGGCCCTGGTGAAGTCAAATTCTATAATTCCATTTGAGGTAGGTGATTGAGGCTCTCATAAATTTGACATTGATGATAGTTTTGGGTTGTATGAATGCAATCCTACTCCATTGTGCCCAATAATAACCCATCCTTAAGATCTTCCTTACTAAGGCTTTCCTATTCATATAGGGACCACACATGCTTGTATGTACCTCTTCCATGTCCTTGCCTGCTTCTTTTTTTATTTGACATCTCAAATGGAATCATCTAGCGTTCATTTGTATGCCGTGTTGTTATAAACTATGAATTGAGCTACCAATCTTTGGATTACATCCCAATCTCTCTTTTAGCCCCTTTAAAGTATTTTCCACTTTTTAAGTACCTCTACACATTATAGTACCATGGACAGTTCTCTACTGACACTTGCACCACACCTTCATTCATGTATCATGGCATTGTAGTCCTAAATGTGATAAATGGATTTATTGGCATCCTCTTTGGTCCATCCCACACAGAGACTAAAGTGGCTAGGGCATCAGCCATTATGTTCTCCTGTAACATGTGATGAAATATGATCCTTTAAAAATTTTAGATTAATCTCTTCACATGTTCAAGATACAAGCTCAAATGTTCCTCCTTCAACTCCTATTCTTTAATTATTTGAGAGATGACCAACAATGACTCCCTAAACACCCTAACTATCCTTACCCTCATTTGCATTAAAGATTCCAACCTTAATGTATAAGTTTCATATTTGGTCATGTTATTAATCACCTTGAAGTAGATTTTTTTGGCTATAGAGAAAAGTTCTCCGTTTAGGGATAAAAAAATTGTGCCTACACCAGCTCCTTTCTTATTCATAGCTCTATTAACGTACATCTTCCAACCTTAAGGCTCAATCGCTCTTAATCTTTCATCAAAAAATTGAGAAAGTTTAAATTCTCCCTCCACAAGCATTTATTGGGCGAAATATTTCAAAACTGCACTACCTTTAATCACTTTTTCAATTACATATTTGATGTCAAACTTTATCAAATGTATTAACCATCTTGTTAATTTTTTAGTCAAGGAAGGAGTCTCATGTAAATACTTGATCGAATTGAGCTTTGAAACCACTTTGATAAAGTATGATTGGAAATAGTGTTTTAATTTCTTCATAGTCTATACCAACATCAAACAAATCTTTTCTATTTGATAGTACTCTCCTCATAAGGGAATAACTTTTTACTCAGGTAATACACTACATGTTCATTTCCTACCTTATCTTTTTGGGCTAACATTGCCGCTATAGAACTTTCCTCTATCATCAATACAAAATCAAAGGCTTTCATGGCTTTAGGGGTTTCAATAATAGTAGCTTGGTTAGGTACTCTTTTATCTTCTCGAAAGCCTTCTAACATTATTTATTTCCACTTCATCAGTTAGTCTTTTCTTAACAATTTAAAGATCAACATGCATAAAGAAGTGTGTCTTGTTATACATCTATTGATGTACTATAAATGGCCTAGAAAACCCTAAACTTCCTTTTTTATCTTAGGTGTAGGCATGTCCTAAATGGCCTTTATCTTATCTGGATCCACTTCAATGCCCTTTTTGCTCACCATATACTTTAATAACTTACTAGTCATAACTTTGAACACACATTTCCTAGGATTCAGCCTCATGTTGTATTGGTCAACTATCTTCAAGAACTTTTCCAAGACTTCAAAATTTCCTTCCCACATTTCAAACTCCACCATCATGCATTCACTTATACCTCTACTTCTTTATAGATCAAGTGAGGGGACAAAGTGGTCGTCATTCTTTAGTATTTTGCTCTTACATTCTTCAAACCAAAGGGCATCACCTTGTAACAATATATCCCTTACTCTGCGATAAAAGTTATTTTCATCTTATACGTGATTGGCATGAGAATCTAATTATAGCCTAAGAACCCATCCATAAAAGAGTACATGATACGTCGTGACACTGTCTATTAACATATCAATATAAGGTAAAGGGAAGTCATCCTTAGGAGAAGTATTGTGTAAGTTTCTATAATCCACTCACATCCTCACTTTCCCATCCTTCGTTGGTATTAATGCCATATTTGCTAGCCACTCAAAGTAGTCAACTTTTTGTAGGAACTTGGCATTCAACTACTTCGCCACCTCCTCTTTAACAAATTGATCTCATTCTTTTGAGCTTTTACTTTACTAGTCTTATATAAGGATAAGTCAGAATTCTATGTTGGCTATTTGTCTATTAACCTCTGGCATATCCTCGTATGTCTAGGTCAAGACCCTATAATATTTCTTGTGCAACTATTTAAATTTTTGCCACTTATCTGGTGTGACATCACTGGTAATAAGCAAGATTTTTAGATTTTCTTGTGCGTCAGGATTAAATGTAGTGGTATGCAGATAATTATTATTAAATATGCTAATAAAAGTATACATGTTATGTACACTACCATAAGGAAACACATCACACAAAGTAAGCAAACTTATTATTCATTACCTTAAACTTTGAAATAAATACATCATCATCCTCAAAGAGACTAGAGACAAGAGCATCAGAGGTATCAAGGAAAGTAACTTCTTCTGACAAATTGGCAGGAGTCTCTTCAACATTATTCTTCTCTTCTTCCTCAACCTTTTTCCCATTAGTTATTAGAGCTATACTCAAATCACTAACCTATTTAGAGCCCACTTCCTTCTCAACCTTTGTACCAACCATGGCTTTAACCCCTCTTTAAAGTCTTGTTTCATATGGTTATCCCTAGTTCAATCTTTATTAAACTCTCCTATAATGTCATCTTATTGGACTAGGTTGGTCAAGCCTATCAAAACTTTCAATTCATCGAGACAATATAAATTGAATTATAAATCCTAACAGTTATTCTTATAGAAATTTAGTAAGGAACTCATGGAAAGTTGAATGGAAGCAAGTAACTCAAAGTGTGGGAAAAGCCCTCTAAATTGTGATAGTGAAAAATAAATTACAACCGCTATCTCAAGATTGTTAGTGTCCATTTTGGATAGACTATTTCACAGTGGAATCACAATGCTAGTTACAACCGCAATCTTCAAACCTTCTTAAAGGGACTCTAAAGCTTCAATCAGACAATACCACATGTTAAGGTACCTGTTGAAAATAAAAAATCATGACAATGAATCCTTAGTAATGATCATGATCTCTTACAATCTAAATCTCCATCGATTCATGATGGAAGTCACCACTAGCCTCACAACTCATGACCATGGCCTTGAACATCCTCTAAAGGGATCAAATGGCTACATTTTTGGATGAGCCAATGGTGTAGAGCCACATGTACTAGTTGTTAGAAATAAACAAAATTCACAATCGTGAATTAGCAAAATCTTATGCAAATGACAAGATCACTATCGTGAACTATAGTCATAACTGTGACCTTTACTTAACAAGTATTAAATGCAGGATTTTGCCATCAACTTTTGAGATATAGTGATAGTTATAAGAGTAACAATTCTTTGATGGGAGTAACCTATAAATACTCCACCAAATGGACATAAACATAAGAGAATAACATTTGTTAAGGCCAAACACTTGCAAATTTATTTCTTAACTCTTTCTCTATCTCTCTCTCTCTCTCTCTCTCTCACACACACACACACACACACATTTACTCTTTCTATTTAAGTTGTACAAAGTTTGGTGTGAGCTTTAAACACCCTTTGGGATTGGGTTTTAGAGTAAGCCAAAGGAAAACTCTTGTATAGATTTGAATGTTAGCCTTGGAAAATAGTTTTAAGATTGTGTGTGAGCTTGTAAAACACCATTTAATTTTAGTGGAATAACCAATTGAAAGATTTGGGGAGTGGGTGTAAGGTTTGTTAATACCCAAACCACTATAAAATCTTATGTCTTTTATTCTTCTATACTTAAATTATTAATCTTCCCTTTAAAAATTTAAATTCCCCATTAATTCAACCCCCATTCTCGGTGTAGAAGGGCTAACACACCCCTTCCAACTCAACCTACACAATGTCTAATATTTGACCCTATGTTTACCCATCATAAGCTATATCCTTAATGGAGTTTACAATCATATTCTCAATGTCAACCATGCTTAACCCCGTACATATCCTCTTAGTGTACTTATATAGCTTGTATGTCCCCATTCTGAATCCACAAGGGGTGCATCTTGATTCACCAAATTAGATTGGTTCTTCTTGGGGTCTTTGCCTGTTCCCAAAACTATTGGTCTAGCAAATACTGCTCATGGTCCTCCTTATATATCTATTTTTTATCATTCCATAGCCAGGTGGTTTGAGGGCCATATAAAACTGTAGATTGATATGGCTCCAGGTTGTTTTCCACTTTTACAATTTGCTTACCTTTTTCTTCTTCTTTTTCTTATCTTCCTCATTTGATGAGTCTTATTAATTCTAATAGCCTATTTCCCTAACTCCTATCTAAAAGAAAACCTTCTCAAGCTTATCCATAGAATCACCATCTACCTATTCCTCTTCATCCTTAGTAGCCTTTTTATTAATTTCTCCAACTACTTCCCCTTCTTTTATGAAGAAATTAGAAAGAGGCCTATGAAGATCTCCTATCTCTACTTTTGCTCCTTTCCCACAATAACTAAGTCCTCTTGTAATGGTCTAAGTTGGGATTTATGGAAATTCAAGGACACTAATGGGGTCCTTACCCAACCCTTGACTAGGCAAAAATTTCATATTCTTAATGATACCAATCACTTTTAGATTAACTCATATGTTTGTAACCTCAACAACTCGAAAACCCCTGAAATGTAGGATAACCATACTTAGTGTTGATATAATTTATCCAACTTCTACATAAATAGTCACCATTTCTCCCTTGTAGGGGATCTTAATCTTTTATTGCACCATAGATGGCACTCATACTAAGGATAATACTGAAGTCTTCCCAATAGAAATAAGAAGGTGATAAGGATGTCTAACACTGTAAATTCCACCATTATCTCTACAATCCCCATTTTTACTAGAGTTTTGAATACACCAGCAACTGGCCTTTTATTATCATCATAGGCTTGAATGTGCTCTTTGATGCCTCTAGGTCTTTCTCTAATGCCCTAACCTTATGCAACAACCTCAGAGGACAAATGTTGATCCTAGATCCATCATCAAACATCATGCATGGAGTATTTCTTCCCTTCCCTTCGACTCTTATAAATAAATCCAAATTGTGCTTCTTTCCCTCGGGTGGCAAATCTTCATTAAATAAGGTGATCTTTTCTTTGTTAGTAACTAAAGCAATAACATCCTTCGATGTAGCTTCCTCAGAGATAATCATACTCTATAAAGCTTTAACTGTAGCCTTTTATGCTCTTGATAAGTGATAAACAAGTCTCATACACTTGTAACAACCATATTCATTTACATAACTCATATCAATTCATGTTCAAAATACATATGCATAAAGGTTTTATCCATCCTACACACAATCAAACAGTTATTTGATGTACATATATGTATATGACACAAGGAGAGAGAGAGTTTGGATTCAGCTGACGACCTGTGGTCCATATATCTCAATGTAAAACTGAAAGCACCAAAGTGTCCAATTCCTATTCTTCAGTATCTAAAAAAAATTTTGTGATTTAGTGAGTCACGACTCAGTGAATAAAAACAATAATCAAATTCTCATGGCATAATCCATAATCAAATATCATTAAGATACATTGCAAGTATAACAACTAACTATGCAAGTGCGAATGCAATAGCTTTGTTTTTGTCGTGACCGAGCAAGACAAACATTGCTCCCGGGATATTCATGTGATTCATGTAACATGTGATTTGGGACATACTGGTCCATCTTCCTGTAATTCATTTGACATATGATTTGGGACCTATTGGTCCATCTTCCTGTAATTCTTTTGACATATGATTTGGGACCTGTTGGTCCATCTTCCTGTGATTTGCAAGTGTTTGAAAAGTTGGTCACAATGCCTTTTTAGTTTCATATGCAAGTGCTTATTCACAAATGATATATCAAGTAATCGTTAAGAGCATTTGATTCTCACTTGGC
>CATIWR010099936.1:0-44387 GCA_949677035.1 Omphalea diandra | reverse complement strand
CCAGTATCTTCTTCTTCTTCACTATCTTCATCGCCACTGACCTCCTCATTATCATTGCGTAGCTTAGCCATGTGCTCAGCAAGCAATTTATCATCTCGTTCACTCACCTAAAACAATAAACCAAGTCAGACAAGTAACAACCAGAAAAGAATAGTAAATCATTACACATTGTAAAAGAGAAAATTGACACTCACTGCTCTTGGTGGCTCCTTTACAGCAAGCTTCCCCTTGTGCTGCTCTATCGCTTCAGTGCAAGCAGCAATTGCTTTATTGAGAACTGATATACCTTGTTCCTAAATAAACAGCAGAAATAATAATACTTCCTTAGCAATGTTGCCAGGGAATAAGCCCCATGACAATATTCTATTCTACAATAGCCTCAAAGAAGGCAAAAATAGAAAGTTGACAGTTTCAATCCTTATAATATGCTAAACTATCACAGTACAAGTATTAAAATGGAATTATGCAATATAGATAAATAAGTCTTATTATCAATAAGCAGAGACCCAGTTAAGACCTGCTCTTAATGAAGGGTATGGTGTATAGAATACAAAAATTCAAATCAAGCACGATATAGGAGTAGTCACATGTCCAGCTAATTAGCAATTCAGCTTGGCCAGTGCCAACTAGAACTAAATAAATATAGCACAAAGGACTTGTCCTAACTCCTATGACTTGTCCTAATTCCTATAATAACATCTCATGCCCTAAGCAAATTTGAAAATAGAAAATCAACTATCACAAATTTTGCAAGGCAAAGTGATGTCAGAATCACAAAAAAATCAATCGAGTGTCCCAGAAGGCCTGTCTAATTGCATGCTGTTACTCAGCAGATAAGAAACAGAACGCAGGCTCATAGTACTTAAAAATAACTTATATTTCATTATCGCAAAATAGATCCAAATTATGCATAATGCAACTAGCAGTCAGCATAAACAGAGCATGTTATGCAGAAAATAAAATGAACCTATGCTAGTTTGATCATTTGTGTTTCAGGAGAGGATATTTGCACCCCCAGATAATTTATTGGCACTCTACTCAGAGAGAGTGCCAATAATTATTAGTAAAGCATAATAAGATTTTCCATTTTAGCAACATGTATCGGTACAGGAATGTAATCCCACCTGGATAACTTACAAAAATGTCTGCACCAAGCATAGCCGACATGAAAAAAGCTCAACAATTTTATTAGCATATATTTCTATTTTTTATAGACAAAAATCTAACCTTGTCTAGGGTTTGTGTGGTAAGAACGTAAAGCGGAGGAGCAACCAGTTTAATTTTCACAGGACAGTCTTTATTGCCTGCAGCTTCAGCTTTCTGCATTGCTTCCTGTGAAGTGAATAAAAAGAATTGTAAAACATCAAAGTGTCTTGTGACTAGAAACTCAATCCAAATCCAAGGTCAATTAAATAAATAACAACGAAAGAAAAGGAATTAGAGATGAATGGGATAAAAAGATAATGAATGCAACCTTGATGTGAAGAACGCCATCAAATTGGAAACATTTCATTTCAATATCAGCTCGTATCTTCAATGGTTGAGGTGTCATTCTTCTCCTAATATTCTTTACCAAAGCATCTTTGATTTCCTCTGACACAGCAGGCACTACCTTGGTCACCTATGCATCAAAATAATTTCCATTGACATAGTGAAAATTATACCAAAAAAAAAAAAAAAAGGATTTAGCAAGTGAAGCTTACCTCCTGTCCATCAGGGCCAACTTCGTTGACATCACGGGTCAGGGCATTCAAAACTGAATCAGGATCAGTCACGATGATTTTGAATGCCTGCATATTGATCCCTTTAAGTCCCAAAGAACAATTTTCAAAGATTAAAAAATCTAGAAAAGAAGTACCAAGTTCTCACCTCAAAAGCATGCCCATATTTCCGGTACAAAGGCCAGCCAATGTGGATGTACAATTCCTGTGATAGAGACATACAATAATTGACAGAATTCAAATGTTTGATCAGGATAAACAGATATCCTTGGTCTTGATGAGATAAAAGGATCGCAGGAAAGAAGCAGGCCTGATCCAAAATGAAGGGCTACATCCTAAAACTAGCACACACACACATAAATGCATGCAAAACCATCGCGTAGAGAAATTAAAGGCTACCTTTATTCCAAAACAAAGCCTAGGTGCAAGGTATAGGTGTGCTCCTTGAGTACATGAGACCCAAAAAAATTACTAGAAAGTTAAAAATTAACAGCATACGCTTATAAGACAACCATTGTGTAGTCAACGGTCCCTTATTTTGGTTTTAAGATGAATGTGTCATACATTCATAAGACAACTAACATGCAGTCAATACTCCCTAATTTTGACTTTAAGATGCATGTGTACAAAGAAGTTACAGAAGGTTTCAAATAGTTATCTCTTTATAATCAAGGGAAAAATGGTATTATAAGTTTCTTAAAACCAGTTAGAAAAAGGGAAAGAGATCAGTGATTTAAACTGAAAGAAAGAAAAAAGAGGAAAATGCAGAAAATATGAGGAAAAAGAGAGATATAAAGAGGAATTTGGAGAAAAGGAAAAGCAAAATAAAGGGTGTTGATCAAAGAAGAGCGTGAAGAGATGCAGAAAGAGAGGGAACTTTGAAACCTTATTTGGACCATTTTGTTCTTTTCTTCCCCCCCCTTCTCTCCTTTTCCAGAATCACCTTTTTTAGGTTCTTTCTTTACATTATTTTCCTTCAAAAACATAGCAACACTTCACTATTCGTCTTTGCTCTTTTTTAATTGTTATCAATTTGATTAGCTGTGTAATAATGAACCATAAATAAATAATGACCTTATATCAATAGGATATTAAATTTCATCAAGCCAATAGGAAAAACAAATGGTGGCAATCGAAATAGAGTAACCTATAAAAACTGGTTAGCGTGAGCCACACAAGAGTCAGGACTTGATCTTAATCTCAAGTTGTTTGTGAAATGATGAAACTCCATTTCATAAACTAGCCATTGGCAAGAGAAATTATTCAAATTTGTCCACACTACTAGGCCCAAATGTTCATTTGAAAGAAAGAACAAAAACATTGCAAAAACTTCTAGAATACAGCTGCAAAAAAGCAAATCAAACTAATAGCGTAAGTAATCTGTGAAAACAGTTAACATCACCACTGAGATCTAGGTAGCAAGAAGATGCATAATTTGTTGTTAAATCAGCAAACAAAAGCATTTATGGTGGGCAAATTGAAAGTAAATTATGGTATTTAGGGTTTAGGTTAAAAGAGAAGGTAAATTAGTGCTGAGAGTTTGATTAAAACTTATCAAAAACAGGAAAGAGACAGGAGTTTTTAAGCTGTGAACAGTATAACAGTGCTGTAGCAGCAGTAGAAAAAAAAAATTGCTGCATAGGAAGAAAGAGGAGATTTAACAAGAATAGACACCAAGCCTTCCAAATCAAAATACTCAAAATTCCATAATCACCTCTGAAAGTAACCGATTGCATAGGTATTTATAGAGTTTTCGTAAAATCCTACTCTACAAGCTATGTTGCATGGAAACTTCGGTTGGGTCACATTTCTGCGTTTCACACAAGTTTCTGCATTTTAGAAACTCTATGTTTCTTCCACTTTTTCTTACCTACATTTTATAAAATGTAATTTCGTCATTAGGGATTTCCTGTTTCTCAATTTCCTTGTATTTCTATTTCCATACTACATAGCCTACAAGGTTTAGAAATCCCAAACTAGGAAAATCAAAACCAACACTAAATAGGATATAGTAAGAGAAGACAACTTTCAAAAATTCCTAATGATAATAAAAATTTCCTAAACCTAACACTAAACCCTAGTCTTCCTAATTAGGAATTTCACAACAAAAATATGAATTCTATAACTAATTCTTAAGTTAATGCTTCTTATATTTCATTTTAATGGACTACTTCACTTTCTCTTCGTTGGAGAAAACTCGTCCATGAGGTTTATAGTGCTGGAGAATCAACAACTGAAGTAGGAGAAGATAGAACTCTACCTTCTTGGATGGTAGCAAGAAAAGTTCATCTATAAACTCCAAACCTTACTTTACATCAAGTTTATCAGCCCATACGAAATCAATCATTGCCCACATTGTTGAAGAGCTCTTGCATTCACTATGAATAGGAAAATTAGTCAACTTTGCAATCTCTGTTGTCATCTCCAAGGTCTTTTTATCATCTTGCTTCATAACATGTTCCTCAAATTTTTTATACTCATCCCTATAATCCTGAATTTTGATAGACTTCTTTGATGTTGCAATTCCAAACCTTTGATTTTTGAAGTTGTTCCTCTTGTGCTTCTTGTCTTTCTTGCCCTGAATTGTTTTGAACTCCACTTTCACTGGTTAGAGTAACTTGATGCTCTTTTACTGTTGCTTTTATCTCCTTCAAAGTTTCCTTCCTCTCTTTGATTTTTAAGAAGCTTATTTTCTAATACCTTCTGCCCTCCTTTATCTAGAGATAAAATATTTGAGTAAACACCATGAACCATATGATTGGAACCTAATTGTGACTCAACAAAAGAAATTTGCAACTGAGTTTGCTGAAACACATATCAAATGCTCCATGTTTCCAATTGTTTCTCTTTATCTCATAAAAGATCATTGACTATTAAAAATCAGGTAGTAAAGAAGGAGAAGCTCTATAAGGACCACCACCCCTAGATAAAGCAACTCCTCCGACCATGCCATGTAACAATTGATTTCAGCTTGTAACCTTCAAGCTGCAGCCCACATAGTGTTTTTCAACGTTGTTTTTCTACCTAAGCATTTCTTTTCAAACTAAAATAGAAATGATAATTCAAAGTGTTGATAAGGTTCTAATCTTATGCTGAGCTGCTTGTTCTTGACCCTATGTTGAGCTACCCATTTTGAAATTTATCATTCAGTATTGATCTTGTTTCTAAAATAGACACAACTACCCTCTGTAGCACTATAAGTTTTTAACCTTGCACTGAGCTGCTAAAAACAAGATTGATAATGATACTTTGTGTATTTTGTAGACCCTGTTATAGAGCAATGTCACAACTGCTAAACCCCAATATGATTAAGTATAATTCAAACTCATAATTTGCACAACCTTATATCGTACTTAATAAGCAAAACAACCATTAACTCAGACAGCAAAACCACATGAAAGTACCAAGAGAAGTTCACCAAGGAGATGTCACATTAATGCCGCAATAATGGCAGGAAATGAGAATTTTTCCTTTTTTCTTTTTCAAAAAAAAAAAAAACATCAAAGGCTAATTTTTCCAAAAACCACTGGCAATGTTACTCATGTCCATGCATGTCGGATGGCTACAATACATCCACATAAGAGTGAACAAGTTACACCCAATGACTATTCTTTAGCTCATAAAGCCAAACCTCACATCTAACAATCAAGCTGGCAATCTCACATTAAAAAACTCATACACACAATAATAGCTCCTAAACCCTGAATTGCCAGATTCAAGAACACTATTCCAATCAATTATCCCAATACTACGCCAATGCAACAGCAAAAGCACAATATCCAAATAATTCCCCTCCAATTTCAGATGGTAAGATATATTAAACTAATTACCTCTAAATCGGTGCCCATGGTCTCAGCGACATGTCGCATAATAGAATGAACAAGCTTGCTCTTATTATACCTCTCCTCGCAAGCTTGAATATCCTCCTCACTAACCCTCCTCTTGCTCAAGTCGATATATCCTTTCTCCTTATCCACACGAAGCACCATAACGGGCTCGATGCGACCCACCTTTATTAAGCTGCTGACGCTCCGAATCCGACGGCGGGAGAGCTCCGAGAACAAGATCATGCCCTCTATATTATTGTACTCGAGCAGCGAAACGTATGCGCCCATGTCGGCTATGTTCTTCACCTGAATCATCACTGCCATGTCCACTTCCGGGTACTTAGCTTCGTACATCCGGCATTCGAGATTCGGCGGATGCGTCCCCATGATTTTGATTGTGTGCAGAATTTTTTAGTTAGGGTTTTAAGTAGAAATGGGAGCGAGGAGCAAAAAGTAGAAATTGAAAATGATAAAATACCAAAAACCCTTAAGTTTTGTCATAATATACTTCTTCATCCCTTATATTGTAAAAATATATTATAAAGCTCCTATACTTTGATACTAACTAAATAATCCTTTCATCAGATTTTAACAATTTTTCCTTAGTCAGACAAGGCTAAAATACTAAAATCTCCTTGATTTTATCTTAATGAATTATTTGTTTCTTATTTTTCAAAATATATTTTATAATGATTGCGTTTCCACATTATTAAATCAAGTATTCTTCTATCAAATTTTAACTATTATTTTGATAGTCAAAGATAGAAAAAAAAGTAAATATAATTTATTTAATACCATAAATACTTTTATAAATGTAATTAATTTTAGAATATATAACTGAAAATGTAATTTAGAATATATAAAAAGTAAATTAAATATAATTAATTTTTAGAACATATCTCTGTTATTATATCAATCATAATAAAAAAGTAATATCGATATAGGTTATCCTTTTAATTATGAAAATATTAATGATATTCATAATAAAATTTAAAAAAAAAATCAATGGAGAGCCTTAGAAATTTGTTTGATGAGAAAAAGAGTAATACTAACAAAGATGAATATGATGATGATGATATTATCTTTAAAAAAAAAAAAAAGCATTTTCTTCATTTTAAAAAGAGAGATGAATATTTCACTGTAATGCTTTAATGACTACTATGTTCACAGATTTTATCAATAGAGTTGCTGTCTTCATTCCTAGTTTTCAAGATGTTCACAGGTTCATGACCTAAATGAACACTTTGGGGACTAGCCGACTAGGGATATGAAAGTTATTCACCATCGTTGGACCCTATTAATTATGAGATGTTTAGCAGCTTCTCCACTTAGTATGCTTATGTTGCTTACTATTCGCTTCCTCTATAAAGTTAAAGAGAAGTAGGACAGTAAGGAAAGAGCAGCATAGAAAATTTATGGATACAAATTATGAGAGTAATTTACAGGATAGAAAAGATCCTATAGATGCAAAATATATCTACCAAAGATGCTTTGGTATGTTTAGTTTTCAAGGGTAGTTGAAAATCTTACCTTTCTATTTTTTTTTTTCCTAATGTCAATATGCTCTTCAATCGTTGGAGGATTCTCTGGAATGTACAGGAAAAATGCTATACTTCTGACACAATTCTTTGTTCATATGGGGAGGCTGTGAGGGGAAAAAAAAAATTATAGTTCAATTGGCAGCTTTACAACTAGTTAATGGTGAACTAATAAAGTGGAGCATTAGGTTTTGGAGAATTTACAACTCAAGCAATCATAATGACATCCTCAAGACCCGCAAATCACCATCAATTGCCTTTAAGAATTATGAAGCTCTTTTTCTTTCAGTGTTGCCAAAAGAGACTGAGAATCCCCCAACAAAGCTGTTTATTTTAGAAAAAAAAAAAAAACCCTTGTTCCTGCAGTTATAATTTTTTGTTTAACAACTAAAACAGTCATTCTACTGCAGCTTTTAGGCACTTGTCCATTCCTCCTTCAGAATGTCATCTTCAGTAATGTTCATATTTAATTTAGATATCCTCCTTCCAAACTATGTGGGGAGAGGGCTGCTTCCTTGGTTTTATCAGCTGGATTTAATCTATATGGGCCTCTTCTTCCATGGCCCAAATAATGCGGCAGTTAGAACATAAAGCCCAAATGCATTTTTCTTTTTTTATTTTTTCTTTTGAAGCATTAGCAAGTTTTTTTTTTTTTTTTTGAGAGGAAGAAATTTTTATACTAGTGATATTTGAATTCTGATGCATAACATTACAAAAAGTTATCAACTAATCCAATTGCACTTTCAGATTGAGCTAATAATTTTTTTTCATATAATTAAAATTAATAACCTGATAATCAAGTGATTATTTTATAGTATAAAGTGTTTATAATCTTCTTAATAACTCTGAATTCTAATACAGAGGGGGGGAAAAAAATCAAACGTGAAGACTTTGTAGTCTTTTTTTACTTTAAGGTTAGTAGGAGGCAGGCAGAAATAGGATAATGTGAAATCCTCTTTTTGTGTGATAAATGATGACAACTTGCACCTAAAGTTAGATGTGAATTTGAGTCCTTTTCAAAAATGATTAGGATGTGGTCCGAAATTTTCATTAAATCAAATTATCATAGTGATGATTATGGAGTCACCATTTGATGTGATTTACTAGGTTTTGTTTCAAATACTACTTTTAGAACATAATGATTAAGAAGATTTATTTTTTTGGTATATTAAAATATTCAAAAGAAATAAAAATTATTGAAATAATCTCTTATGCTATGAATCATATACACTCGTTCACTAAATTATTAGACTTATAAGTATTATAATGTTATTGACAATTATCAACACCCTAAATATGCAGAAAAATATATTTATTTAGGGTTTATTTTAAAGCAAAGAGCATAGTACCTGTTAGAAATGTACATCTTTGGGATTACTATTTTTTGTGCATACTATCCTCCATCATTACATTATTGGCTTTGTATTCTCCTTATTATAGCTATTTGCTGTTGATTGATTGTGTATGATATTGTACTGGTTCCCCTTCTTTTTTTAAAAAACCCATTAATGGAATATATGAAATAGAGCGCTGAAAAAGCAGTGAACAAACTATTCCAACACAGCTTCCCAAAGAAAAGGAAGACCAGTAGCTCTATCTGATATTTCATCTCTTCTTCTTCCTTTTTTTTTTTTTAACCAGAGGTAGCTATTATTTTCTCCAAAAGGAAGAAATTGGCTGTTATCCTCCAAAATTAAGGCAACAGATAAACAAACTATAACTATAGTAATAAATTATCAAATTGAAGATATTGGCAAAGCCTAATGATCTTTATAACAGCACTACTTTTTGCATTAAAATCTCCTTTTGTCCAAATCTTGTACCTTGTGGGATCTCCATCAATATAACCCACTTTTGCTTATTTTGCATAGATAGCAATGAGGCTCATGCAAAAGTTGATGGTGATGCTGCTCATAGCTATATTGGTGTTCATGGGAAACGCCATGGGAAAGACCAACGATACTGAGAGCGAATTTGTGGATATACAATTTATATGTTGTATTACCGTGTGGAAGTTCATTCGTGTTGGCACGTGTTGTTGGAATTAGTTCTTAAATGATAGCAAATCATGATTTTCACTAAAAAGAGAAGAAGAAAATGTGAAACCTAAACGTTGAAAAGAATTGCTTTCCATTTTTTATTTTTTAGCACCATGTTTAGAGGAATTTTCGACTGTCTCAATATTGTTTCTTCTTTTATAGTATAGATTTCTTTTTTGTTTTGATTACCTTTTGGTTTTATGTATTCCAGATTTTGGGGAATGACCTTGAAATTTGATGGCAATACTAACCATGTTTGATTACACTAAAAAAAATGAAAAATAAAATTTCATTTTGAAATTAGATATTTTAAAATTTTAATATTTTCATTTATTATATTTCGATACATAAAATTTTAAATTTATATATTAACAAAAATTTTGCAATTAATAATAATTTTATACGTTACAAGTAAATGAATCCATTTAAATGATAAAGTTCTAATAATAAGAAGTTTTAATCTTTCAAATTTCATTTTTCAATTTTTAAAATAAATTAAAAAAATGAAAATCCTGAAAATCTATCTTATTCCAATTTCCTAATTCACCATGAGAATATGTCAAAACGTTAACTATTTGATGTTGAACCTTGATTTGATTAGTAGGTCCGTTTTGATTTCAATGATATAGACAACATACACAAGATTCCAGCAAGACAAATGTACAACTTTGGTATTATTATTTCTTTCAAAGATGGACAATGAAAACACCCACCATTTGATTGCTACTTGCCTCCAATCAGCACATGGGTAGTTGCACATTTTCATCACAAATGAGGCCAATAAGTATCCCAGAACACTCTTATCAAGGCATCAAAACCCTACTGCCATGTCCATATATATCTTCACGAGCCGTACCTCTTAAAGACAACATATACATTGGCTTCCCTAAAACATACTATATTCAATTTCACTCAACTCAATGATCAAGCTTGCAAATAACCAAGTATTGAAGGCTTCATCTACATGAGAATTTGAACTAAGAGCCTAACTCAAAGACAAAGCTGAAGTTTCAGTCCAAAAAAAAAAAAATGATAAAGGTGATGCTAGTTGTTACTTAAAATTAATTTCACCAATCTTAGATACTCTTCCTAATATTATTACTAAAAAAGACAAGGAAATTTCTTGTTGTAAGGAACAGCAGAAACATTTTTTTTTTTTTAATTTTTTGGCATTATATTATGTGTCTAGATATTATAGAAAAACAAAAAAAAAAAAATCAACTAACGGGCACAATGCACAGAAAAGTGTAAACAACGAATTACCTCGAAAAATGCCCCACACGTTACAGATCATCTAAAAATAATAGTATAATGCAAGTATTTGAGCAGCTGCTCAAAGAAAAAACATTGTGGTATGTGTATATCAGTTGAGGAATGATCAGAAGTAAGTAGCATAAATTACACTGAACGAAAATGAAGCCATTGCAGTACACATTAATGGTCTTTCAATAGATATAAAACTCCCACCTTACAACTTTAGAAAGTAGTAGTAGCTAGGGTTTAATTGTCCTTACCCATCATCCACCCACCTTAAGTATCTGGGTTGGCTACACCTGCATGCATTAATATCACCACCGCTATCTCATCCACCAGCAATCGAAAATCATCTATCAAAAGACTTTTACACCAGCGATTATCACTCATCAATTTATAAGGTAACTTAAACCCAGCCTCTCGCTATATATATCCTTTGGTGGTTTTGGTATGTGTGTGCTGGAAACAAATGGGACCACCAGGATCAAAACATGATCCGTTGGAACTTAGGAGGACATTGCATGCACAGAATATGCATGTTGACCTTGGCTTTCTAAGCCCCACTAGAACAGAAGAAGAACCATTGCTAGAACAATTTTACTAATTGATCAATGAATTGCTCAACATGCTAGAATCAAGATCAAATGAGATATATGGCAGTGACAGAAGGAAAAAGAACAGCAGGAATAAAGACAACCACATAGACAAGAAATCCCCAACAAGTTACAACAAGAACATGAGTGGAAATACAGAATTAATATTAAAAAATAGTCTCTTAATGTTGCAACCTGCTGCGTTGCATCCATTGGTAAAATAAACAAATAATAAGCCAGTGAGAAGACAAGATTAAAAAACATGAATGTTAATCTTTGTCATGAATAAACAAACCAGCCTTATTTAGCACTCCTACCACTTGAGCACTACCATTAATATAGTCTCCAAACAACTAATTTATAAATTATGACAAACAACAGTAGCTTAATAAACAAAGAACAATGTTTTCCCCAAATATAAGCTAAAGCTAATCCTAGTGCCACTATCTTGAGGCACTGCCTTCTATTTCCATAAAAAATTATACACAATTCCCTCTGGAAATAGCAAAAGATACTTGGAAAAAGTAACTATCAGCACTAACAATAGTATTCTTAATATAAATAATAGTAATAAAATTATAAACAAACAAATGTAGAACAGATATTCTTTCTTCCCATTCACACTCTCAACAGAATCAAGTAGACGAGACACCCACAACCCAAGAATTAAAGTCCAACAAAGTATGAAGGAATTAGAGATGGCATCCAAAGCAATTACAGGTCTTGGGAGTGAAAGAACAGAAACCAAAGGGCCTGTTAGGAATGTTGCAATTGATAGCATAGCAACAAGGAGAAGGCAAACAAAGACCTTTAGCACCTCCACAGCAAGTGCAAAGTGCACAAATCTGGAAACCACCCAATTTCCTCCTGCTCTCATTCAGCATCAGTCTCATCTCTGTCCTCATCAATGGCATCATCATCTCATTGCTGGTTGCAGACCCGTTTGCCTACAAATCAAGAAACCAACAAAACCAAACATTCAATCCAACAAGAAATCATGAACAATTAGACAAGAAATGAAAAGGGATCTAAGAATAGGTAAAGAAAGTTGGTAACTTTATAATGAAAGATAGAAATAAAGATTAAGGAACAGAACTCACTTGGGCTACTACACTTGTACTTGCATCACAGTTAGTGACAACATTGGCAACCAAAAAAAGCAGAAGGATGAGAGGAAGAAGGGTGAGGCCATATGCAGTAGTAGACATGATGGATGAATTAGTTTTCAGTTTTTTTTTTTTAAGAAAAAGAAAAAATTGGTGGGAAATGATAATTGGGTTTTTGGGTTCTATGATCTGTTGGTGTGGTGTGGAGAGGAGATGAAAGGTACCTGATTTGGTGGATCATAAGTATAAATGTAAATGTATCATTTTTATTTAGTTTCGGTTGATGGGTTTAGAGCTGCTTTAGTAATGGGGTGTGTGCGCGCTAGAAATAGCAATAACAATTGGGTCCTTTATTATTTTATTTTGTTTTTGTTGGGGTTGGGGGTTATATGGCTTTGCCGTGAGGAAAGGAATGAGGAGAGCAGCAGGGTTTGATTTAGGTCGACTTTGTTTTTGCCTGCGGCGGTGAGGAGAGAAAGGAAAGAAGAATCAAGAATGGTTTGGTTTTTGGTCGTAGAAAAGTTCATTAAAAAGGCTTAACCCTTCTTTCTTTGCTTCTCTTCTGTGGCTGTTATTATGTGGAACAACTTTTGACTGAGCGCGCCGCTCTGTTTCGTGCTGAACTTCTGCCACGCGGCACCATAACATTCGTGTTCATTATTATAAAAAAAAAATTTTAATGAAATAAAAATTTTAATTAATAAAAAAAAATTATATAAAAACATTTTTTGAAAAAAAATAATGTCAAAAATATTTAAAAGAGATTGCGATGCTAAAATTTAAATTTCTGATTTACTGCAGCACGAGTCCAATAATTATTTAAAAAAACTCGAATTTAACATTCTTTTCATTTTTGTCAGGAATTTTCCAATTTTTGTGTTGCATATCAAAAATATAATATAATATCAGGCCCTTGGAAGGAGGTAACTAGATGGTCTCTGAACAGCTAAACACTTGCTTCCTTTTCTTCTTCTTTCGCAGTTTGAGAGAGAATGAATAAGAAATTCGGAGCAGGGGCGCAGCCCACAGGCACTCCTTCAATGGGTTGGTCATGCGTTGTTGTCACCGTTTCTCTTCTTGCTGGCGCCTCTGTCGTCCACAACATCTATAAACCTGATCTTGTAATTATGTTTCTCTCTTTCTTTTATTTCTCATGCTTATAATCTGTTTGATAAAATGTCTCACTCACTGGGTTTTGACTTCGTGCAGACACTGCCTCCTGTCGATAGCGTTGATGCAGCTAAAAAGAAGCAGAATGAAAATGGGAAACAATGAGTCTATTATCTTTACTTGTATACTTGGATTATTTCCTTTGAGTAAATTTGTGATTTGATTAATCATTACGAACCGCTGACTTGGAGGAACTTTCTAATTTCGAATTGGGAAATAACATGCAGTTGAATCTTCAGTCTAAAATGTTATAATGTCGACATTTTTTCTTTCAGCTTTACTAACTTGGAGTTTCGCTGATTCTTGAGGTCATTTAAACTTACAATGACCTTTTGTGTTGGATGGGATTGAGCTTGAATTGGCACCTACCAACAACCTGTTTTGTGAAAGAAGCATATGTTAATTTTGACAACTCTTATTTCAAACATGACTTATACACTGATAATTAAATTTGCTATAATCATTCCCAAACAGAGAAGATGAAGCATCAGCTTCAGAGTCCTTGCCTCTTTTTCATCATTTTTATCACTGATGTAAACAAACTGGAACACTAGGTTTTTTCATGAAGCGAAAGCCCGATCTAATTCTGCATCCACCAGATGCAAAACAATATATCCACCAACTTCAGATTGGTCACACTGGCAAGTTATGATAGAATGCTAAACTGCAAGCGAAGCTCATTATTCATAGAAATGCACCTTCTAGGATAATTGAACCATAGAAACAAGCGAAGCTCATTCCATCCTCTTATCTGTTGTTTCATCTCAAAAACAGAGGAACATGGTGAACGTGTGGGAACAGATCATTCTTTATAACAATAGGTCATTCAAGCAAGTCAAGTCCTTAATCCAGCACATTCTTGATTTTCACGCCCAAGATCCAAATAAATAGGTGATAAACTCTCATCCAAAATATCTTAACAGAGTGAATGTGTGGGACCAGAGGGTGAAGCATGCCTGAGGTAGAATAAGGGGCAAGCAAAGCTGTGATACTTATTTTCGCCACATGACATGTGAACACTTGCAGCAAACAGAATCTCCAAGACCAACGCTCACATATAGTTTCTTCTACTATGATTTGCGTGTGTAACACTTTTTGCTTAAACTTCTATAGTGAAAAGAAGATTGTAGGAGGAATTAATCATGATAATAGCATTAAAAAAATACTATAACAGTCTCGCATCATGCAGGAAGCCCTTTCCCACAAAGAGACTTATACAAATTAAACAAAACCAAAGGTGTTACCAAACGGTGATCATGTACCTAAATTTACAACTTATAAGAAGAAAGTAAATATGCTTTCCTGAGACAATATATCCACACTCTTTTTAGATAAAAAATATAGATTATTAAAGGAATTGAACATATGGTGCCATGAGCAGTCCAATTGCTCGTACAAATTAGCATTATAAGAAACATAAATGTCATCAGATGGCTGAATAATTCAAACTGCTCGAAATGAATAGGACAAGCTGCAAAATACTATCAAAACCAGTCCATGTTCCCTATGTTTCAGAGCCTTAGAGAATCCATGACTTCATGAACTATGCTCTCCAGATACCTGATAAGGATATATTGCATAAAACTGATTCTGTTACATATTGCCTGCCATTTTAAAAAGTCTCCTAGAAAATGAGATTTGGAAACCTTGACAGTGCAACAAGTGAACTACTACACCAAATTAAAAGGCAGCAAGAACTACCTCAAAACCTGTTGCAACAACTATTTGTAAACTAAAACACTTATCGATCAAGAAGCTCACCTGTGATATATGTGAGCCTCATGTAATCCATCTGATAAGACAATATCATTCCACTTCATTCTCCTAAACCAATTGCTTTACTGACCATATTCACCTGCAAATTCTGCAAGAAGAAACATATCTCACAAATAGGTATTGGAAACTAGCAGTCAAAGACCACAAGTACAACAATAATTACCATCGTAAATTAAGGATACTGCAGAATTCTAAGCAACAAAGGGCTGCTATATCAGTAACTGAAATTGAAAAAAACACTGAAGTTTTCAGGTGAGTACTTCAGTTGTTCACATAGGTGACATATTAGCACTAGAGGAAAAAACATTAGAAGAAGATGTTGATTGCAATGTGAATTATCATGATGTTCACTTCCAACTGCTATGAGATGCAGGGCCTTAACAAGTTACAAAACCTATGATGAAGAATCAAAAAGTCGGATTGAGGCCTCATAACTTGCAAAATAAAAGCTTTATACAATAACTTTGGAGAAAATTTGAACACAAACATAAAAATGGGGCTTGAGAAAGATGAATTGTTCACACAGGTTTTACCAAATGTGACAATATTTGCAGATTATACAATGAAGCTAATATGAAATTCAGGGGAGACAATCTGTCAACTGAATTGCATTTTCAACTTGGCATGAACTCTGTACATCTCCATCAATGGGAAATGGATTTACAGACAACACTTGTTTATCAACCAAAAGATTGCAACAAGTAAATCTTGAGGCAACGTTTATCCTTCTGTGTCAATATTATCATCACCAGAAGGCATCTGTCTAGGCTCTGATAATGAAAGTCGCCTGGGCTTTGTTGTGCCTGCTTCAACAAGCTCTTCTGGTGATAAAGTTAATGCAGCAGGTCCTGATGATGACCCAAGAAAACGTCGAACTGGGGAATCAGCTGAAGATGATGCTGCGAGATTGTACGTGAAAATTCCCATAGGATGGTCAAACTTGCAACTTGGACCAAACTTGCAAACACCATAACGCGAATAGAAGATGCACAAAGGTTCTCCCTGTTATTAATTAGGTAACAGCTCCATAAATTTCTTTCACGAATAAAAAAAAACTATGTAGTAACTTGATCCAAATATAACACTGCAAAGTTGAAATTTTTATTCATATATCTGCACATAAACAGAGAAAATGCTGACACATTTGCGTGTATGTGATAGGAGAGTTGATTCTTATAAAATTTATAATTTCTGTTTGTATCATATTCATTATAAGGATATTTACCAAATTTCCTGTCAGTTTTATCAACTGATAGGTTGTTGTGGTATGAGTCTGTCATTTAGTTTTCTTACTGTCATGTCAGAAAGGGCAAACAATTTTCCTCACCTTCATGTCAGAAAGGACAAACAATTTTCCTCATAGGGTACATGAAATGGGGTGAAAATAAAGATGAGTATGAAAACTAGCAACAACTACACAAAAGCAGCTACATTCAATAATTTTTCACGACTTGTTTGTACAGGACAGTTAATTTTGGTCATCTGGAGAAAGTTAAGAATCAAATTTTAATAAAATCCATGGAATGGACTGCAATTATCCAGTCAAAATTACCAACAGTATATTTGAAAAACAAGTATACACAGTTTATGAGTGGCAATGAGGAAGCAATGAAAGAAGAGTCACGATAATCTACAACATTTTTTAGCAAACTACAGAAATAATCATCATAAAGGAGTTAGGTTAAAGCAGTTCATTATTACGAGCAAGTTTAATCACCAAATAAGGAAATTTCATTATAAGTGGCGTAATCGATAATGAAAATCAGATGGAAAGAAATAAGTTATCAATGAGAATAGAACTCACTGGGCGTAAAGGGAGGCCAATGGGACTTAAGAGACAATCTGGAGCAGGAATTAGCCTTTCTCTTGGGTGATGGAACCGACAAACTGCACCAAACTTACAATCCCCAGTCTTCATGTAAAACTGGCATTCAGGCTGGCCAGGTCTCTCAGGAAAAACATTCTCCCTTTGCAATGCATAAAATCCTACTGGAACAGAGCCAGAACGGAATGGAGAAAGTGTCCCTTGAGATCCTGTATTCACTGACTCACTCTGGCGTGAGGTTCTGTAGATTTGACCGTTTCCTGTTTGTTGTTGACCCTCTGGAGACGAAACTGATCCCAGCTGACCCTGGAAAATTGGCATCCCATAATCATGTCACTCTTCTCAATCCTCACAAGTTCAATAGAGCAAAACACATGCCCATTTTCATGAAATCCAAAATATTTATGATCAATTTTTTCAATTTACCTTCATTAATTATTAAATAGATAAAGCACATTTATTTTCTCATTAAATATAATTAAGGGAATAGGTGAGAAAATATACTATAAATTGTGAGTTGGCAAAGCATTAAATATATTTTTTTAAACAATACGAAAAATAGAAGGTGATAACCTTTTTAGGATGGAGGAAGTATATAACATAACCTATTGCCACCTCATAGTTTGGATCACACAAACAAGAATCAGAACAATTTGAAGATGCACTTGGAAAAAATAACCCAAGCTTGGTGATTGAGATGGCGTATTTCTAGATGTTCTCATATCTTAATATATAAATGCAATATAATAAGCAGGGTAATGGGTTAGTTCAAAATTAGCCAAAGGACTGATCATGTTTTTGTGGAAAATTTTACTTCATGTTTTCTCTTGATGTTGGGAGATCCGACACTTTTAGAGCAATTGTAAAAAAATTATGTTTTCAAAAAATGTTCCCACTTTTTTAACCCCAACCAGATTCAAAGATTTGAAAAACTTGGCAATTGAAATCCAATAGATAGGCTTGCTTCATAATAAACTTACAATTTAGCTGATTCCCTTTGGTCCAAAAATCAATTCTGAAAGCAAATCCTCAAAACTATAATCCATTAGGAAATAAAATATTGCAATTTTAGGCTTAATCATCTTTCCAGAGTCCCTATGAACACTGTCACAACATCCAACCGACAGCACCACACCATTACCCTACACCACCATCAGCATGTCACCACAAATAAGCAGCTCACTGCACAACATCTCCACCACTAGACCTGTAGTTGTCACTTTCCCCCCAGCATTGACTCTGGACTCAACAACTAGTGCAGCAAAGGGGAACCCAAGCCTTACACATCAAAGGTTGAAATAAATTCTAATAATTTAACCAAAATGTAAGAATACCAAAATTTTCAGGAAAACAAAGAAAGTATCTATCACCAAGGCTGTAAAAGATTTTTCCAATCATCATTACATGCAAGCCTGTCAGATATAATGCTATGCAACCATGCACTTGAGCAGAGAGTTTGATAAACTTTGGATCAAATGAAAAGAGAAAGAGATACAGTATACAGAAAGAACAAAAATGTAGCATTGGTGCAACTGCAACAACTAATCACCATAACTGAAGACATTGATGATGTCCAGTCTTGGCCCACTCTTAAGGTATTGGGGGTCATGAGGCAGTGTGAGACTCGATTTCAAGGTCTATTGGCTCCATTGCAGGTTTCATTTGAGAATGTGTAATTCTTTATATCATTTATGATTGGATCATGGTCTACCCTATATGTTTTATCAGCCTTAAACCCTGGAGGATAACGACACAGTTTTGACCTCTAAGGTCCTTTTGAGAGCTGAGGTTTTCTTAGCCTTAAAGACCTAGACCCCCTTGATTCCTGGTTGCAGTTGAAATTATCATCATAACATTCTGTTACGAATACAACAATGCGCCTATAAAGACAAGTCAAATATATATCTAGGTTGAGTTGATGACAAGCCAAAAGTTAAATGGTTCAACATTATCATTAAAAACAGAAACCATTACACCAGTAGTTAAAACAAGAAGCATTTAAAATGCTTCAGACGAACAGCTAACTAGCCTTGCTTGCGTTCTCCGAATACTACATAGTGTGTTTAAACATTTCACTGCATGCTCAAATAAAAGGTATAGAGAAGAAGTTTACACTGTATGCATTCCAGCCTGGAACAGATACTACTCCTTGAGGTAATATTAGAGGTGTATAACTTGAAGGAGCTTGCCAGCGAGGGCTGGTAATAAAAGATGCTCTTGACCAGTTTGTAAGTCCTCCTGGGTAGGATTGCTGACCAGGAGTTGTTGGAGACTGGACAGTAGGATAAACAGGGGAACCACGCAAAGGAAACATCACATTAGTTGGTTGAGGATGGTGGAATTTGCAAGTGCTTCCAAACTTGCACTGCCCAGTTCTTAAATAGTAAGCACACTCAATCTCATTCTGAAATGAAGACATAAAACTAATTAAGTTTTTTCCTTCAACCATGCAAGAATAACAACCGCCAAGACACAAAATATTTGCAAGAAAAGGACCTGAATGCATGAACAAACACCAATTATACTTTCTACCATCAACATAGCAAATTTGAATGTGATAAGCTACTGCAAGTCTACCAGTAACAATTGAAACCCTCAAACACTTAAAGATCATAATAATTGTTCCATTCATTTTGTTAAGATTAAAAATTCCACATTGGAAAAGTATATAAATTATAAAGGGTAAATAATAGTTTGGGCTTAGCTATCTCATTGATTAGTTCTAATCTTTTAGCAATGGTTAACCTAAACTCATTTGAACTCACTCATTTTCTAGCTTAACCTCTACCTAATTTTGTTACTTCTACCCTTTCAAGAGGAGGAATTTCAATTTAACTGGTTAACTAAGTCGTTACCACTTAAAGGAGAGTGTTGATATTAAAAATCTCACATTGGAAAAATATATAAAATATAAAGGGTATACAATGTTTTGGATTTAACTATCTAATTGGTTAGTTCTAATCTTTTAGCAATGGTTAACTCAAACTCATTTGAACTCACTCGTTCTTGAGCTTAATCTCTACGTAATTTTTGTCACTGCTACCCTTTCAATTCAATTCCTTCAATTTCTAATACATTCCATTTAAGTCCTTGAACATATTCGTTGGATAAACAAAGTACAAATTGCCACTTAAAAAAATATTCTTCAGTCCTCATTTACTACATACTATATCTATCCCCACCATCCTGCATATTCCATTCATTTTATCAATGTTTTACTTTATTTGACCACATCAGCCCTATTAAATGTGAAGTTCCACTCACAACTTCATGCTCCTACTCAATTACATAATTGTGGAAACAACTGCTGAAATTGATCATGCAAATATAAAAACAGAACATGCCAGATATTTAGTGATTAAATATATCAAATAAACAAAAATATATACTGTTTAACTGAATAAAGAAATGAATTCATACCTGTCGAAGGGGATACCCCAAAATATTTAAGGATACTCTCCCAGTGATCCCAGCCTTGTCTTTAGGATGATGAAACTTGCAAGTAGCTCCAAACTTGCAAGTTCCTGTCTTTAAATAGTACTGGAGCACAGTTAAAACACATTAATATATCATACACAAAACTCCATTACACGTAAGAGCCATAAAACAGAATTATACAAGCCATAAACCAAATTCTACTTTTACCTCTATTACCTATCAAGTATGGTAAATGAATGTAAAAGAAGTGCAATGAGTTTTCAATGATGATGCCAAATACCTTCTTTTTTTTTTTTCTTAACTAGAGTATCACACTATAAACATTGACACTTAAGCTTCCTATTAAGTCCTTTGAAGATTCCACCATCATACTGATTCTCACACACATCCCAACACAAATTCTAGAAAAATGCTCAGTCAACTAGTCTTCAAATTCTCAAGCATCACTTCATAGTTCATACAGATTCTGGAGCATTTTATTTTCCCTCCTTCTGTGAGGATGGGGTAGAGAGAAGGGGACGTGAAAAATGAGACAATTTGTATCTAAAACCAGTTACAGTACTTTTCACATGGAAGTCAAAAAAAAAAAATACCTGGCATTCAGGTTGTCCTATCCTTTCTGGAAATTCCCCTTTCATCCTTGCAGCAGCTATAGCCTAGAACTCAACAGAATTTAGTTGAAGAAATAAATCCCATTGACTTTATTAATCCAAAGTAAACATAAAATATTTGGTAACAAGTAGCAAGCAAGAAATGAATGTGCGTGAATTTGACTGTATGAGAGAGAATATACAAAAACTAAAGATGGAAACAGACAAAAGTTCCTAGAGTTCAAGCTCGTGTTCCAATAATTTGCTTAAACATGCTGCAGCTCGTACCAGCTTTCTGTTAGGAGGATGATTAAATCGGCATGTAGACCCAAATCTACAAAGCCCAGTTCTCATGTAATAGGAACAATCTGGCTCTCCAGGACGCTCAGGGTAGGGTCCAGATTCCATCCCTTCACTTGATCTCAGGTTCATTTGCCACATTGCATCTGAGATAACCAAGTTTAAACATACATTACAAAGCTTTTTCCAACCAAAATGGAGAATAATCATTTTCCCCAGAAAAAACAGCAAAATGTGACAGCTTCTACTATTGAATTTATTCATTTTTTTCCAACCACACAAAAGAAAAAAAGCTGCAATAAGGCATAACCATCTTCACAGTGAAGATGATTTTAGTACCCTTTAATTTTCCAGCAACCGAACACAAAACAGGGATATAGGAATATGTAGAAAGCATCTGAATTGAAATAAAACAAAAGAAACAAAGGAATAAATAAATAATCAGAAAAAGAAACAGGATTAGGTAATCATCATCATTATCTAAGCACCACAATATGACTTAATAAAAATTGACAAAAAGTCATGATTCAGCAATGATCAAAGCAACTCCCTCATTTCAGACAGCCAAAAACAACAATTCAGACAGCTTTTTAAGGATTCTACCTCCATCTCTCTCAACAAGAAAATAAACATAAATACAAGACAGAGATTAAACAATGGATTGCATTACACATTAACCAGCGATCAAGCTGGAATTCAAAAACAAAGAGAGGGCAAAACTGATAATTCACACGAGGAAAGCAGCATGAGAGCACAACCTTAGTTGCATTTCCTGCTTTCAAACTGCAACTTGAGCAAGGAAAATAAAACATAAATTAACAAAAACACAAAACAATTGCACCAAGGATCAAGCTAAATTAACCGTTCCTTAAGGGCAAGACAGACAATTCGCAAACACAAAACTGACACCGCATCACGTAAAGAGCATTCCGCACTTGTCCAGCATATATTATTCAAAACAACCGAATTACTTATTTTTCTATCTTAACAAAAAAGAAGAAGAAAGGAGAAAGGGAGGAACAAAAGAGAAGAATAAAGGAGAAAGGGAGGACCTTCGTTCAACGATGGTGAAAGAGAGGATCCGTCAGTCACAGGCGGCGGAGGAGCAGTGAGGGACATCGGAATTCCGGCGTCAAAATCCATTGAAAACAAGAGCTGCCAGGATCGTCCTCCATCACCAAACTGTCACTCCACCACTCCTCGCCGGAATCCCCATTCCCCTGCACAAAGCTTCCGCTATAATCACCTTAGTTAGAGATAGAGAGAGAGAGAGAGCCGATACTTAGAATTGAATTCTAGTGAGAGAAACCTAGCGCTTATTTTCCTTTCCCTTTTTTTTTTTTTTTTGGTTGTTTTGGGCTTGTGCGTTTTTGTTTTTCCTTTCTTTTTGGTCAGGGAGAGGAAAAAAGGGCGTTGTCTACTGCTCTCCACACAAAAAAAAAGGAAGAAGAGAAAGAGAATAAAAATCAACCATCCAAATTCCAAACCAGAGCCATCTCTTGTTTTTGCTTTTTTTTTTTTTTTTTTTTTTTGTACCCGCGTTTTTTTCAATAAAACGGATGGGACCACCATTCCCTCCTTCACTGTCTCGCCTACCGTGTTTTTTCTACTCGCTTTATTTTTGTGCCACGTGCTAGTATCTTTGTTTTTGGAAAAATGCACAATTTGACCCCTCATGGTTTATCATAGGTACAGATTGGTCCTTTATGTATGTTTTTTGTTCACACAAGCATAAAATTTTGTCAAATCAAGTTTTTAAACCTTTCTTCAAACGGAGCCCTGCAGTTTTGATTATTCTTCCATTATCGTCAATTGTATTATTACCAACCAAAGTGACATGAACTTATCATCTAGAGAGAAAATGATACAATAAAAATAAAAAACAAGAGAAATAGAAGACAGATGAATAGTTATTTTTTCAATCATCATATCCTCAAACCCTAATTTCATTCAACCCCAATTCACATGAACTTAATCACTTCCCATACCAATTTGCACCCAAATCCAACCATTTCTACCTTTAATCACCATTACTGCCACTGCCACCATCACTACCACCTAAAATCTCTCACCAAGATGACTAACTTGCGTTATATCCAAACCTCATTTTCCATACTACAGTATCACTCTCCTCTTTTGCTTTCCATTCGTTTTCTATCAAATCTCAAGTCTCTGCCATTTTGCCAGCCAAGGCTTCAAACCTTAGGTGAGTTTTCCTTAAGGTTTGTGTTTTTGTCCATTTTTCGTTTAGTTGGTCAAATAATAAATTAAATTTTCTAACTGAACTGTTAAAGATTTTTACTCTTGATTTTGGTTGCAAACAAATTGAGAGAATTTCTAAGTTTGGTTCATGAAGTTTTATTCTTTTTTTTTTCTTTTTTGTTTGGCTATTGAGAAAACTTAAAAAAAATTTAAAGTTTGATTGCTAAAATTCTATTCTTCATGTTTGGTTGCTAAGCAATTAAAGGAAATTTTCAAAATTTGTTTATAAATTCCTTTTTTTTTATTCTTCATGGTTGATGAGTGAAATTGTCTTCCTTCAACCTTCATTGTCGTTGCCACCATCAACACCACAACTAATAATCTCTTACCAAGATGACCATTTTTCCTTATACCAAAACCTCATTTTTCATGCTACTGTCTCACCTTCCTCTTCCATCTTTCACTATTTTTCTATCAAATCTCAAATTTCTGCCATTTTGTCAGCCAAGACTTCAAAACTTAGGTGAGTTTTTCCTAAAATTTGTATTTTTGTCTATTTTCGTTTAGTTGCTTAGAAAATGAGTGAAATTTTCTAGCTGGATTGTTGAACTTTTGTACTTTTAATTTTGGTTGCAAATAAATTGAAGGAATTTCTAAGTTGGTTGATGAGGTTTTATTCATTTTTTTTTGTTTGGTTGTTAAAAAAACTTGAGAAAAAATTTCAAATTTGATTGCTAAAATTTTACTCTTCATGCTCTGTTGCTAAAGCAAATGAGAGAAATTTCTAAAATTTATTTATAAATTTCATTTTTTTTTCCTTTGATTCGACCAAAAGAAAAAAAAAAAGAAAGTTTTCAAGTTTAATTATTGAAGTTTTAATCCTCATATTTGATTGCTAAGAAAATGAGCAAATTTTATGTTTTTATTTTTGAAATTTTGCTCTTTTTTGTTTGCTTGCTACGAAAATGATGAAAATTTTTGAATTTTTCATGCTATTGGGTTCATATTGTGAAGTTGTGAGCTTACATTAGGAACAACAATTTTCAAAACCCAAGTAACAAAATGAAAATCATTTACAATGAGAAGTTACATATGATTTTTGAGACTAATTATGCTGATATATTCAAAAAAACAAGTTGTTGGCCAAGCATAACATTCCACTTGAAGCCACAAATATGGTTATTTTCTTGTGTTTGATTATGAGCTTGCAAATTTTTTTGGCAAGCATGTGAAAAAGATGCTCTAATCAGAGGTGTTCAAACAATTATGAAAATACATAACTAGCAAAAATTTAGAGGCAAATAACTTAACAGTGAATCTTTTACTTGATGTTCAAAATTAGTTCTTATTTTATATAATGATGTGTGTTTTAAGAAATATTTTGTGTCCATTTTGTATAAGAAAAATAGATGAAAATAAATTTGAAATAAAATAAATTAGTTATTATTGTAAAAAAATTACCTTGTAAAATTAAAGGGGTTCTATTTAAAGTTGTTTTTAACAAAAATTGTATATATTTTTTTCGCTCCGTTTAAACAATAGCTTAAAAACTTGATTTAGAGAGATTTTGTGTATATGTGAACAAAAAAAATACACAAAGAACCAATCTGTATTTATGATAAAACATTAGGAGCTAAATCGAGCCTTTTCCCTTATTTTTTTTTTTTAACACTTTGGCTTTTCCAAATTGACGTCAACGGTGATATAATGTTAAATATTACACATGGCTGGCCATGAGAACTTGGTGAGTGTGTTGGTGAACTCCAACTTGGTACCTGAAATTCGGACCGCTTCCTATAACTGCTTTTAGTATTTCCAGGCCCCAGTTTTTTTTTTTCCTCCTTTTTCCACCACAATCTCTTGTTATATTTATTTATTTATTTAAAATTTTAGAGAAGAAAATCAGAAAGAAATGATAACAAAATATAATTAAAATTTTTTTACAACATACATGGCTGTAAATTAAAATGAATTGTAATGAGAATGCAAAATTAATTCCTATTGATTATTTTTATAATAAGTTTTATTTCTTTTAATTTAAAGTAAAATTAAATATACAATATAAAAATTTTAAATAATTTATTTATTTCTCTTAATTTTAATTTTAAATAATTTATTTTATATTTATTAAAATTTTTATTTTATATATTAAAATTAAAAATCATAAACACTAGAATTGGCAATTGTAAGTTTCAAGAGTATGCACATTGATTAGATATATGTTGGAATTGGAGTATATATAAGCTCTTTAAACAGTTTTTTCAATTTATAATAAAATTATAGAGGGTTTTCAAAAAAATTTTTGGAAAAAAAAAAAACAGATTACAGTTGTTATTTGCCTAATTTGTATTAAACTGGGCAAATGGGAGTTAGATTGTAATAAGCTAAAGTGGTTTAAGTATCAAGTGTTGACACTTGGTGCATGACTTTAATTAGAATAATTAAGCATAAGATAGGATGGACCCATTAATATACTTTTTTTTTTCCTGGAGAAAGAAAATATATACGTGCTTTTTTCAAATATTATAAAAAAATATTTAATTTAATATGAAGAGTGCCCAAATTAAGGTACCACAAGAGATATGACAAGAGCAACTAATATCAGGGGATTTTCCACTACAAGTGGTAGCTCAACTATGCCTCTTAAATGAATTATTTATTTCAACCGTCTCAAAATTTTATTATAATTATTAAAGTTTATTTTAATAATATTATTATTATTTTAAAAATAAATTAGAATACTAAATCACATATAAGACCTATCGAGTAAATAATAAAATAAACTATTTTAATTTTTATAATTATAAAATAATATTAATTATCACCTAAGACTCTATGACTTGAAATTTTTAATTTAATTATATTATATTAATTAAAATAACAATTATATTTAAATAATTTAATTGAACATAATTTAATTTTTAATAATTATGATAAAATTTAATCATAATTTAATAATTATTAAAATAAATTATTCGTGTTCATCAAATCTAATAGGATTTATACCACTGCCAAAAATATCAAAGGCATTAAAAATATAGGTATATGAAAATTAAATCATCTTTCTGACTTTTACATGGCTTGAGTAAATAACTATATGAGTTTAGATATAAAAAAAAAGGAAATTTTCTTTAAAATTTATAATAAAATCTAGTTTTAAAATCGAATTTTGCAATTAAAACTTCGAGGACTAGTGTCTGGGAATGGAACCATATATATAAGAGTGAAGTTTCAATATTTAAGCCAATAAACATAGAGACCAACAGACATAAAAAAATAATAATAATAATAATAAATAAATAAATAAAAGAAAGAAAGAAAAGAAAGGTCTCGTTGATGTTATCTTTTAGCCAAAGCTAGAATTGAATTGCTTAATGTTAATGTCATAAAAGGACAACTCAATATCGCAATCCAAAACTTTTCAAACCCTCTAACTATAACAGGATTTTTACCATTATAATGATAAGATGTCCTGAAAATCTTCGAAATGCCGATTATTTTTTCGGTTAATATATTATTCAGTTTTGTCTTCTTTATATATATATATATATATGATTGATATTTTTTTTAATTGAAAAGATATATGAGGTTGACTTTGATGATAGATAGAACAATAGTTTTGGTACATAAGCTTTGCATCATTATTATTACCTCCATCTCAAAATGACTGATTAAATTTTATTTTCATAAAAAGTAAAAAAAATTAGTCAATTATAATTATTTTATGTATTTTAATTAATTTTTATTAAAATATCTCTATTTATTTTTTTTATTTTATTATTATAAGAACTACAAAATTTAGTGATAATATTTAAATATTAGTAGTAAAATAATTATTAAAATGTAAAAAAATTATTGAAATGTAAAAAAATTGTTGAAGAGTATAATTTTTCTCTTTACATAAAAATGCAAATTCAAAATAAAAAATATAAATAGTAATTTGTTGATAGTGTAAAAATAAATGTCAATTAATAAAGACATATTAAATAATTATTTGATTAACTATCAATAGAAAAGGAAATTATCAATTATTTTAAAACATCCAAAATAGAAATTTTATCAAAATTATTTTGAGACACAAGGTGTACATGATTTTATTGATATTCCATGTATACAATGCATAGAAGTATTATAGTGGACTATAAGCATGAGGTTAGTACATGCATCTGCCGACACCTTATTAAATATAACAGATATAATTTATATTCATGTTTAAGTAGTTCGAGTTTCGAATGAATGTTGACATGTAATGTGTAATATTATTTATTACATATGTGATGTGATGAAAAAAAAAAAAAAGGTTAGCTTGGTGGTGAATAAATATAATGATAAGAAAAAGAGAGGGTTGAAAAAGGAAGAAGGGAATGAGGGTGGGAGTGGGAGTAATGGAAGGTGGAAATTGGAGGTATCAAGCAAGTTGGGCGTTGGTGGGAACACGAGGAGAACGTTAGAAGCTAAAGCTTTGATGGGTTCCAGAAATTCGCACGCACGTACATAGACAGTGTGGAAGGGATGGGTGAGCAAAGAAAGAAAGAAAGAAGAACCTCTTTTAATCCCATAAACTTTCTTTCCCTTATTGGCTTTTTTTTTTAAAGAACGGATGTGGCTTCTACACATGGTGGCTACTTGGCAACAAGAGTTTCACATGCTTCGTTTTTTCTTTTTAAAAGCCAATAGATGCCTTCTTTTATTTTTTGTTTACACTATTTTATATCTTTATATTTTTTTAAAGTATAAAATTAATTTGAATTTGAGTCAAATATGACAGTAAGAGTAATAAAGTTTTTTATACTAAATTTTAATGCAATTGCATATTCAACCACTCAAACTCGAGATCTCTGATTAATGTAGAACAATCCTATGATAGTTGATCTATCCGGTTGGTGGTCCAATAGATGCTTTCTTTATTTTCATTTTTTGTTTCGCAGTCTCTACTGATGCGCTTTGGGGCCATAACATAAGACGGATCGTTTTCTCATTGTCTTAGCCTATGTTTGGCGAGTGGGAGTGGGGGACAAAGTAAAGGGAAAGAAAATGGAGAGAATTTATGCAAAAATAAATTTTTGTTTGCATCATCATGGTTTGGGCATTGAATAAAAAAAAAAAAAAAAAGAAGGACATAGAAATAGGTAGGAATCATTTTTTTATTAGTTTAACTTACTTTAATGTTCTCATCTTCTTTTTCAAAAAATAATTATGAAGATAAAGTATTAGAAACTTTATTTTCACTTCAATTTTCGTCATAAATTAGCTAAGATTAAGAGTGTAAATTATCAATTCAGGATCTACGCGAAATTGGTCTCAAAAAAAAAAAAACAAAAGTTTTAGCTCATATTAATTGAGTCAAATTAAAGTAGATTGGTTAAATATTAAATTACAAAAACTTGTGAATTTAATTAAGTTTTTGATAGCTTTTATGTATTTTTATTTTTCAATACATTTATGTAATACTCGATTTAAAATCAATTGAAATTAGTCGAATTTAAATTTAAAATTGTCAATATTTTTATATAAATACAATTAAATTTGAATATTTTTAATATTTAATTGAGTTTATATTGAACATAAAAAAATAAAATTTTAGTTTAGTTTGAAGATTTAAAATTTATAATTGAGTCAGAGTTCAAATTTGACAATATTTTAGTCAACTAAATCACATGTCAAATAAGGTTTAAACATCTTAAATTATATAATTATTTAATGTTTCTTAGGTTTAAATTTAGTGTAAGTAAACATTTCATATACTAAGCCAATAGTGTAATTAAGGTTGTAACCGGTATACTGCGAATACCAATACCGTCATTTTTCACAATACCGTCTAATACAGACACCGTAAAATTATAAGACCGATACTGATACCGTTAACGATGAAAACTGCAAAAATCGATACTATTAAAATTATGCAGTATTGGCGGTATTATCGATAGTGATACCAAAAAAATGTGTACCCATAGATGAAACCGAGATAACTCATTTATTAACTATGGATGAATGATTCAAACCGAAACCAATATCCGCAAACCTTTCCAATCTATAAAATATTCATACAAAAAATTTCATTATCTGTATACCATTAAAACTTTTCCAATAACCGAAACCAAAAAATCTTAAATCTTAATACCAAAAATTTTTGGTAACTCATGATTTCGGTTTCGGTTTGATTTGGCAGTATACCGTTTAAAAACCGTGAAACTTACACCCTTAAGTGTAATAATATATAAGATTTTCATTACTTCTACACCATTATTTTTTTAAAACATATATATATATATATATATCAAACTTTTTATTATAAAAAAATCATAAAATAATAGTTTAAATAGATTTTTTATTCCTTAAATATCAAATACATCGTTAGCTTGGATCATTAAATATAAAAAGTTAAATTTTACTATCTATTTTCGTTGATAATTATTACATTACAAGTTTTCATACACTTTACCTATAAAATATTTTAATTATATATATTTTTATATTGGCTGAAATTAAAAAAATTAATGCTTATAAAAAAATAAAAATATAAAGAGTCTATTGAATTTAAATAAAATTTTATATTTTTATTAATAAAAATATTTTTTTGCTATATCAATAATATTTTTTAAAAATAAAGAGTCATTAAAGTTAGTTTAATACAATAGATAAAAACAAGTCACAAATCATGTTTCCGAAATGATATAAAAACGACTTTCATGACATTTCAAAAACATATTTTTTATTCAATATGACTGCACAACTTTTTTAATCAAATGATTGCACTTTCCTTTATTATTAATTTGATTTTATAAGTGTTTGATGTGGGTACCAAATTCACCATTTTAAAAATAACTTTAATATCAATAAAGTAAATGTTTATTAATAATCAACGCACAGCCCATCGGTCAACGGGCAGTCCTTTTTTTTTTTGTTTAATTATTGATCGTGCTATCAAATTAGATATTTTTCGTATTACTTTTAATGCACATTCTCCATATGTAGTTTTTACATTCAATAATTATCTACTAATATAAGATATACAGTATGTTTGCCATTAAAGTAAAATTAGTTTCAAAATAAGAAATCTTGTGAGTGAACAATATTGCTAAGCTTACACCCAAGTTATATACCTTGTTGTTTATTTTTAGTAGTAACTATGCATCTCTGATTATTATACAAATCATTATACAATTAGGATGAATTGTTCTTATCATTGTTTGGAGTGAATTGTCTAAATAAAAATAGCGCAAATCTGCGTCTATTATTACATATTTTCAACGTTTGTGTGGATTGTCACCAATTTCTTTAAAAAAATATTTGATAAAAAATAATTTTCATTATAATCATCTGATTTCGAAAATCTATAAACTTTAAATAATTTATTTTTAAAATTAGAAAGAATCTTCAATAAAAGTTGAAACACTCTCAGTGCTAATTTTTTTTATTCACTCCGTGCAACACAGCCATAAACTTTAAAGATTTATGAACACTGAAGCAAGCGTGGGATTTGCTTAAGGATTTTTCTGCCGCATTTTAAAGTGGGATACATGAGTCATTTCTAAATTTGTTTGAGGATATTTCGTCATTGAGGATGTCACCTTTTGTCTCTTTTTTATGTAGGTTGGGGATTGTTTCTAATTGAAATTGACTATAGAAATAGAACAAAAGGTTTTTTTTAACTTGTAATTGTATTCAATTTATTTTAACATTGAAGCACTAAATGTTGTAAAATGCCACATTACTGATATTAATGGTTTTAAAACAAACTATATATATATATATATATATTTCATATGTTGCATGATTATAATGAAAACATTTTCAATTATTGATTATTGTACTGAAATATTGATAAGGACAATTCATTCTAATTATATGCTACATGTTTACAGAGACTTATTAGTATAATGAGATAAATGTGAATGATAAGTTAATGTAATATAAAAATGATTGACAATTTAATTAAATATGACAAATATTATATGTTTAAAGTAATTAACTCAATCTATAAAGACTTACAAGTAATAAAACGTATGTGTTTAATTTGTGCAAACATCAAGAACTTATTTGTTATTTCCCTTGCACATAGTGTGTATATATACATGAAAAATGTTTACAAGATATACATGAAAAATGTTTACAAGGCATGCATAAAAAAGATATATTTACATGTAATCACCAAAGTAAGGTTTGCAATCTCAACCACCAGAAAAGAAAAAAGTTTTTTAGACTTTTAAAATAGATTACTTAAATCTAAATTGATTTTTAATTTAATTATATTTTGACTTTACTCAATAAGTTTAATGTGTAGTTTGGTGTTGGTTATTGACATTTAACGATTGAATATTCAAACACTGAAAAAAAAGTATTTAATAAATATTAACAATCGATATTTTTATTTATGAACTCGCATTCTGCATTTAGAAAATATAATTAAATATCAAAAGTTAATTTTTCTAATGTTTGACATAAAAATGAAAATTTTTTATTCAATGTTAATATTATGTTTGCCATTATTTACCATTGCATAAATTAGTAATCTATATAAAAATAATTTTTTTATTCAATAATATAACTACATATTTAATTATTAAATTATTAAACACTTTATATTTATATTCATTGATTGCTCATAATTAACTACTAATCGCTCATTATTAATTGTTACCATTAAATTAAATATATACTTAATAAAGTGTTATTTTGATAGAGCGACACTACATGTTAGTGCATGCAATTAAAGACAAAAGAAAAAAAAAATGAAATACATTGAAATTCAAAACTAAAAAAACAAAAAAAAAAAAAGAAGAAGCACAAAGTCACCTCATTTATCTGATGGTACTTTGTTGATACCTTCTACAAATCAAACCACAACATACACAGTAATAAAAGTTGCTCAAAAGGTTCAAAGCTTCAGCTTTTTTATTTTATTTTTCTTCCTTTTTTCTACATTTTTTAAGCACTCAAAATAGTTATTTCGTAAGAAAAAAAAAGAACGAGAGACAGTAGAAAAAGTGACAAATAAGGGAAAAGTTCAAAGGTAATCAATCTGAATTTGGAATTTAGTATCTTTAGTGCAAATCAAATTGCATGGTAGATAATTAATTTATTATAAAAAGTTCTAACCATTTTTTTCGGAAAATAATTATTTTTTTTAGTACTTTGGAGCTACCGTCGATATATTCTACCAACGGCAAATTTTTTCTCTTCATTTTCTTTATAATTGGAAGATGAGTTGAGTTGCATAACATTTAAATAGTTAGCTCTCATTTAAATGAGAAATTAAACAAAATATATTTCAAATGAAAAAAATATTGAGTTGAATTATTGTATTGCACCAAATATCAAGGAGTAAATTAATTTAATTAAGATTCTATTAGTAGAATTTTATAGTAAAAATACTATATAAATGAGAATTTAATTTAATGATAGAAAAACTAAAAAACAAGGACCTTAGTAATCGGTCAAGTTTTAATTATAAATATAATTGATCAAGTTTTAATTATAAATATTAATAATTATTATATATACTATTTATAAAAATTTAATTTATAGGGTTCTAAAAGAAATTAAAGTGAGGTTTGATCCTTATTATATATATTATTATATTTATTTTTGTTGACAAATTATGGAATTTTTATTAAAAAAAAGGTGCGCATGCATCTGCATCTGCACATACGACACGTTCTCTCAATTGATTGAAATAGGGTCTTATTAAATTATTTAAGCAATGCTAGAGATTAAATTAGCCTAAAATTTAATTTGGATTTAAGTAAATCCTTTTTATAAAGTTTAGAGGGCAGAAGAATGGCTCTTCAATCTTTAAAATTTTATTATAAAATTATAATTATGACAGGTGTGTATTATTCCTAAACTATGGGTCGGGCTTGTCTAAATAACCGACAATAGATTGGGCCCAAACAGCACACTGACATGCGGCGTCGTATCACTTTCATCGTCTCACGACCTCGAATAGTCAGTCCCCAAAAAAAATATGGTACTAACACATATCGCCATTACGTTGGATGCCTCGCTGGATATTTTCGTCATTCGGGTATCGATTCCCAATATAAATAGGACCGCTTCCTTCGACCTAAATCAATTCATATAGTCAAGATAAAAAGTTTTACGAATTTGGATTCAATTTCTTTTGCGATCTTCTAAAAGGTTTGTGCGATTTTTCTTTATGATTAATTATTTTATTATTCGAGAAAATACGTTAATTTTGTTTTCGATTATGAAATATTTAACATTATGTTTAATCCTGGATGTTTCTTGTTTTGATCGTGTATCTTTAATTTAATTGGTCCGTAATCATATAATATTCTGAATGTATTTGTTAGATTTTTTATCTAACTTCTATGAATTAAGCTTGGCACAAGTTGGATAATCATAAACCTTAATTTAGGTTTCAATTATATATAATTTCTTGTTTGTTTGTAATTGATGCATCATGCGTGTAGATTTTGATTATTGAGTGTTGTAATTGTTTGTATATGATTTGCTTGTTTGTAATTTATGTCTGATTTGATTTTGATTGTGTTGAGCAGATGCAGATCTTTGTGAAAACCCTAACTGGTAAGACCATCACCCTTGAGGTGGAGAGTTCGGACACGATCGACAATGTTAAAGCCAAGATTCAGGATAAGGAAGGGATCCCTCCGGACCAGCAGAGGTTGATCTTCGCTGGCAAACAGCTGGAGGATGGCCGCACTCTTGCTGACTACAATATCCAGAAAGAGTCCACCCTTCATCTTGTTCTCCGACTCCGTGGTGGTATGCAAATCTTTGTTAAGACTCTCACTGGGAAGACCATCACCTTGGAGGTGGAGAGTTCAGACACCATCGACAATGTCAAAGCCAAGATTCAGGATAAGGAGGGTATCCCCCCAGACCAGCAGAGGTTAATTTTTGCAGGCAAGCAGCTTGAGGATGGCCGTACCCTCGCTGACTATAACATTCAGAAGGAATCAACCCTCCACTTGGTGCTTCGACTCCGTGGTGGTATGCAGATTTTTGTCAAGACCCTCACTGGAAAGACCATCACCTTGGAGGTGGAGAGCTCTGACACCATTGACAATGTAAAAGCCAAGATTCAAGACAAAGAGGGCATCCCACCAGACCAGCAGAGGCTTATCTTTGCTGGGAAGCAGCTTGAGGATGGTCGTACTCTAGCTGATTACAACATCCAGAAAGAGTCCACCCTTCACCTGGTGCTTCGTCTCCGTGGTGGCATGCAGATTTTTGTCAAGACCCTTACTGGAAAGACTATCACCTTGGAGGTTGAGAGCTCAGATACTATTGACAATGTCAAGGCTAAGATCCAAGACAAGGAGGGTATTCCACCGGACCAGCAGAGGCTGATTTTTGCTGGGAAGCAACTTGAGGACGGAAGAACTTTGGCCGACTACAATATTCAGAAGGAATCCACCCTTCACTTGGTGCTGCGTCTGCGTGGAGGAATGCAGATTTTTGTCAAGACATTGACTGGTAAAACCATTACCTTGGAGGTTGAAAGTTCTGATACTATTGACAATGTGAAGTCCAAAATCCAGGACAAGGAGGGCATTCCACCTGACCAGCAGAGGCTGATATTTGCTGGAAAGCAGCTAGAGGATGGACGCACCTTGGCTGATTACAACATCCAAAAGGAGTCAACTTTGCACCTTGTCCTTCGCCTCCGTGGTGGTTTCTGAATTTGTTAGTGGCATGTGTTTATGATTTGCTGTCATTGTGTCTGTGGTTCTGTTTGTGAAGCAAGTGGTTTTGGCTTGTGGTTGCCAGCCGTGTAATATGGCTGAACTCTTTTTAGTTGTGTTTCGCTTATGCATCTTGGTACTCTACTTATAAGATTGTAAAATGTCTGTTCTTGCAACATGTCTTTATGCAATACAGTTACGTTTGATGCTTATGTTTAATTCTTTATTGCAGTAGTTTGTGAATTGCTTTTTTGTTTTGTGGGTGGTGTAGCATCCAGCGAAAGTATCGTTTGGCATGGTAGCTGATCGTTCAGTCGCTTAAATAAATTCTCTCCAAGCCTTCAAGGCTCGTAGAGGGGGAAATATATTGCCAATGCATCTGGCCGTTACTTTTAGCCTTGCTCTTGTGATTCTGAAAATGATTTTGAGTTTGCGTTGAAACCATTTATTGGATTTCCCTACCTATGAAATGCTAGGATGTTAAAAAAAATAAAAAAAAATTTGTGGCAACTATAACGCAAGAACTGTGTGGGCATGGAGTGCCTTCTTAAGATGCTGATAACCATGGTGATATGTTGATTGCAAGAAAAACTCTACCCAATGTAATGTTTCCCAGGCTACTGAGTGTTGATTGCAAGCAAAACACTACCAAATATAATGTTTTCCAGGTTACTGAGTGTTTCACCGTGAAGATGCAATGCAAAATACAGATGATGCTGCTGATACGATGAATGAGAATTGATACCTTACAGCTTAAGAGGAGCTCTTTTGCTCTTTGATAAGCCTACCAGCGGTGGATTATTCCTTGTGTAGCTGACAAGCTTTACATTCTGTTTTTAATAACCACGGTAGAGCAGTGATTTGAGAAGTCCCTGCTAATAATGATCGTGTCTCATCGAATCAACTTCAAACTTTTTAGCAAGATAAGAGTCTCTTTTCGATTTTCTTTCTCAACTAATCCAAAACTAGAAGCTTTGTTAAGTAGTGTAATTCACGATTCGGTTCTTTTCATCAAACTTCCAGTTACCATCTCATTATAGTCATAGTTAAAAGAGTATGAAGCCATGCCAATGTCCCATTCATCCATTTGCTACAGCGCGAGACTTGTGGTTGGGCCCTACGATAGTTCGCAAGATCAACCTACTCCAGCTTGGTTATGAATCGGCCCATCCATTGCAAAACCCAATTGCTGGAACAGATTCATTCTGTTGCAGGGTTATCCACTCAAGCATGTCCACTTCTTTTTTCTAACTTCCCAATTTTTTTTTTTAAGTTGATAAATCATAGGGGTTACTTCATGTAGTTATACTTTTTACGTAATTAAATCATTATTTTAAATTTCACCAATGTCAAAATCTATATATTTTCAGTGCTATATAAAAGTACACACCAAAGTTTCCCAAGTTTTTGTTGGCCTAGATAATAAACCAGGAAAGAGTGTGGAAGCATCCGTACCCGGAAAGCAGGGAAAAAGCTCAAGGAAAATGGTAATGTAGTAATTTGGAATTAAAGGTGGAATTTATTCGGCGGGGATGGTTGGTTATGGCTATGGTTATGGTCATCTTTTGCGTCCAAGGGAGGGCAGTTGCTTCACATGCCTTTACCCAACAATTTCTTTGTTGTCATATGAGGAAGTTTCTTTCAAAAGTGTTGGTTTAGATTCCAAAGGCCCTTTGAAAGCTACTTTCTTTGCTTAGGTTGCTAAAATAACTTCTTACATTTTTAGTGAAAAAAGAAAAAAAAAATTGTTTCTTTTACCGTATTTATATACACAATTTTTTGGAAATTACAACTCAGTAACTGGCAGAAAAAAAAAAAAAAATCTACTACCATATTTCTGTGCAATCACAATCCGATTAAATTCTTAAACATTGAAATATATGTAGAGTTTGAATGAGAGAATCCATCTACATATTAGTATAGGATGTGGAGGGCTATGTTTAGTAGAGTTTGCTCCTTTTTTTATTTTTTTTTTATCTATTTGATTTTAATTATAAAAATTAAATAAGTAGAACATGAAGCTAAATTTATAAGATGAAATATTATTATATTGTTGAAGTTTGCTTTAATACACTATTGAGCCATACGTTTGTAAAAAAATATATTATTAATTTTTTAAAATTTTATTCTCATTTTATTTTGAGATTTTTGTTAAAAAAAGTTATTTTCCATGAATTTAAGTTTAATACATGAAGATGTCCTTTCAAACTAAAACAAATGTAATTTCTAACAAAGAATGAATAGTATCAATATAAATACATGAACATAATAGTATTGAAGTTGGAATGAATAGTATCTTAAGATAAATCCATGAACATAATAGTATTGAAGTTAATCTTGTAATGAAGATATTACTTTTAAATTTGATATAATTACCAAAATAAATATAGTTACAAATGATGCCCCTCAATCGTGATCATAAGTGTGAGTTCGTTTAAAACCCTTCCTCCTCTATAAATATTAATTATTAATTTATCGTGACATTTAATCATGTGGTATTTTTTAAAAATAAATAAATAAATATATTTATTAAATGAAAAACTGTAAGGTATGTGGGAGTGGGTGCATGGGATATAATGATTTTGCAGAAGGTACAAAAAGGCAATGATTGGAGTGGGAGAGGCGTGTGAAAAACGTACACTCCAGCAAGCAAGTAGTAGAAGAAGAAGAAGTAGCCAAGTCCTTTAAGGAGTTTATTGTAGGTTGGGTTTTTTGCAAGTTGCTCTGCTGGGTCGCACCCGACAGTTGCTAATATTGGACGGAAACCTTTTATTTCATGTCTCAACCTTAGCCCTCACCGCTCCCCACTCTTCTTCTGCTTCATTCATAGCTTACGTAGTAAAGTAGTATAGGTTATTGCAATCACTCTATTTTGATGGCTATTTTTTGCAATTTGTTTGTCTTGTGGTCCTTTCCCTTTGTCTTCTTTTTCATTGTGCCCATAATGCCCCGGAATCTTCTCTTAATTCTTCTTCAAGGAAAGAATTTTATAATCTTATTCCCGTCTATCGATGCTTTCTATATATTTATATTGTTAATAAAAAAAATATATTCTCACTTCCATATGAATTTTTTTTTAAAAAAAATATTCCTTTAACATTGATACTAAAAATTAACATTGGGTTAATTTAAATCACAGTTCTACTGTTCGGTATGTTTATTATGATGCTTATATGTTTATCTCTTGTTATTTCTTTTGCTTGAGACAGGTTGATAGATACCCATTAGCTTTAACTGGAAGGAACTGGGTGGCCAAATTCCCTATGAACAAGTAATGACCCTTTAAAGGCATTTACATCATTAAACTATTGACGAGTGCAGTTGGGTCAACTTTGAAATCCATGGCCACTTTTGAATTTCTCCACCCTTTAGTTCTAGAAAATTGCATTTTATTGGATGCAGCTTTGCTTGTCTATCTTTTATATATTGTTCAAATCTTTATTCATTTATCACGAGTGCTTCTGTTCGTTGGTTGCTTTTCTTCTCTTTTTTTTTTTTTTATAATTTCAATATATTATTCAAAATTTTAATTCAATTATTTGAGAAAGATGATGAGAGTATGAATGCTCCACTTTCAACATGGCATATGATGCCTAAAGGGAAAATATATATATATATATACTCAAGGGCATGATATAGAAATGATTGGCATAAAGGACTAGAGCACTACTACCTGTTCTTCCTATTTTACTTAATTTCACCTCTTTTTTAAGCAATAATTAACGGGGAAACTTAAGTTGTGAGAATTACATTATTATTTTTTATTACTTAGTCAAAGTTATGAAATTTACATTAAGTTGAGAACATTAGTTTTACATTCTTTCTATTTCATGGGGCAAAAAAAAGAAAAAAGAAAAAGCAATCCATGTTGAAGCACTATTTTCATTGAAGACGAATGGACAGGCAGCCAAATTGAACTATAAGATTTGAGTCAAATATAACATTCTCTGAATTTTCTTCAAAAAAAAAAACCCAAATCCACTCCACATTAATTACAATGCAGAAATCAAACTCCTTTATGCCACCGTGAAAGTTCAGTTCCATGGAATTCAAATGCTTCTCAAAAGGGCAATCCCAAAATCTTCAAAGCTTAGTATTAGAAAATCATTCAATACTCCCACAAAATGAAGAAAGAAAGTCAAGGGTCATTAACCATCATTTGATTTTGTGGTATTGAAATCATATTCAAAACTACAATAAAAAAAATAAATTGTTTTAAAAATTAGCAGCGACTCCAAAAGTTAAAAAAAAAAAAAAACATTATTATTATTATTATGGACAGAAGAAAAATTTTTCAAAAATTAAAAAAAAGAGAGAAAATAATAGAAGAAAGACATATTTTAGTGAACAACATATTTTACTCAAAAGACAATAATTGCAGCCTTTGACGTTTCTCTCTTTTCTCCTTAAAACCCTCTTCAACACCCACACGCAAACTCCTTTGACCCTCTAACAAATAAAATTAGAAAAAAGAAAAGAAAAGAAAAGAAAAGAAAGGAAAAAATCACAGCCGCAATTAGGTTTACGAAATCCAACTTTTCTTTCCATACAATACAATACAGCAAGTGGGCTTCCAACAACATTTGCTTGTTGGAATCTCAATCTTCAAAAAAAAAGAAAAAGTTTCTTGATTTTTTTCTTATTACAATTTAGTCCTCACTATTTTTATTTTTATTTTTTTTTATTTTCATGAAATAATAATAACAATAATGTTAATTTGTAGAAAAGGAGTTTCCCTTATCCCTACGGAATTAAGCTTCTTCATTTGTCAATGTTTGAGGCTCCATTCTAACTAAATTTCAAAGGTCCCACGTTAGCTCCCTATTTCTATTTTTTATCTCCCCAACCACCCCTACTATTGCCCCACTACTACAATGGTGCCATTGAATTTTAATTTTTAATTGTACAAAAAAAATACATCATCTTTATTTTTTAAGTGACTAAATAATTTAGGAAGGTGCATGAGACTATTGGATTGCACCTATGACATGGGATCCAATCACATGTAAATGTTTCTTTATTGTTCTTGTTCCTCAGCTGCTTTGCTTCTATTAGTTTTCTTCTACCACTTATTAATTTAATTGCTAGAGTATATGAATTAGACACCCAATTCAAAAAGATTAGGATTTCACATTTTTTTTTATGTCAATTTCGACATTGGTTGTTAATAAAGTTGTAACTTATATACTTAAGTACAACAGTAAAGTGCAAAATTTTCTTCCAACAATAAGGATATAATAATTGACCCACACAGTGTTTTTTTTAAAAAAATTAATAATATATCGTTGGAGATTCTATGATAATATATTGTTGCAGAAATCCTTTTAGCTTCAACATTTCTTTTTGTTTCATGGCCATCTTCTCCTAGTCATGCAAGTAACCCTACATATTGGGTATTCCACATATGTTTATCACCGAAATATCAACTTACTTGAGAAATAATTTACTACGTTATTCTATATGTACACATGGGAAAATCGTTTTAAGGGAATTATATGTAGCCTCCAAAATATTTGTCCATGAAGTTAATTAGGATAAGTAACAATGATTTCTCCAAAATTTTTTAATATTTTAATTTTGTCCCTCAAATTAATTTTATTCAGATGAGATTTGGCCAAACCCGTAATTTATCCCTCTATACTTTTCGCGATTGGTCACTTTAACACCTCACTTTTTATTTTAATCAATTTAATAGTTATTGTTTTATTTTTAGTTTATTGAATACCATATTGAAGTACTAAAAAAAGGTGAGTTGCACACGCCTATTTCATATTAATTATATCAAAATACCCTTATTTTCACACAATTATTTGAAAAAAGTATTGGTCACCTACAATTCTAAATTTTTAAAAATACAAATTTATATGTCAAATTAAGAATCAATTCTAAATATAAGAATAAAAAAATCATCTTCAAATGAAATCTAGAATTTTAATACAAAAACTAAAGCTGAAATAAAAAATTATCTAAAAGGTAAAAAAATTCTTAATTCACATTATAAACAAACAATTTCACTTTCATAGATATTTCTTCAGACAACTTGTAGACGTAATACTCACAATACTATTTATCTTTCTTTCAACTTTCATTAAACTCATCACAATTTAATGAAGAATTTGAGCTTGTGGGCATATGACACTTACCGCAATTTCGTCATATATCAAGAAAAAAAATTACAAATAAGAAAAACCAAATTTTATCTAGGACCAACTAAAAGTAACATTCATTCATCAAGTCTATGAAGTCCAGTCTCGCTAGAAGTGATCGAATTTTGTTTGGAAATTGCCTGTGAGAACCTTGTTATGGTCAATATTTTCATTTACTTGAGTCCACAGTCTTTGTTCTTATTGTTCTAAAGGTGCAAATTGAGGCTATCACACTATTTGTTTCCTAGCTGCAACCACCTCTATGATCACACCATTTGTTCCCTCTCTAGGAATAGATTGTGTCTATCAATCAAATCCTGATGTATGGCTAATTCTCTGCCCTCATGGATTCTCTATCAATAGTTAGAAACCATGGGGCCGCCTTGAGGCATGGGTTGGGTTACAAGTTCAAGCTTATAACAAATAACAATGGTGGTTCTAGTAAAAGTATCCCAAATGTTGAAACTACAATAAGTGTAAAATAGATTTAACATGATATAGGGGTTAACCCAAATGAAAATGAACAATACCAATATGGGCATTTGAACATAAAAGAGAACAAAGTTATGCTTTGATTCAAAGCTAATCTCGAACAAGAATAAAGTATTTTGCAAGGAAAATTTTAAATTTTGTTTTTGCTAATAAAAATCCACTCAACCCACAAATAAAAAATCCATTCAACCCACCATTCATACACCTTGTAGAGTTTATCAAAGTAGATCTAAGACTGATGAAAATGAGATCCCTACTGCTGCCACAAAAGGATTTAACGACTGAGAAGAATACCTCATCTTTGTTGCCATTGTTAAAGAGATTGTTGGCTTTTTTTTTTTTTTTTTTATTTCTAATATGATATCATTCCAAAGCTAAGAGCTACTGCTCTTATAGCTACTGCCAATGGAGCCACAAGTATGTTGTTGCTTCTAATTTTTGGATTGATTTTAGGAATAATAAAAGAAAAGAGATGAAGATTATTTTGGTCAAATTAAAATTTGAGTTTATGAATATATTGTATTCACATGAAAGATAACGTGTGATCTGTACGTTCTATTGCCGACATCAACAATTGTATTTAATTGATCATAAATAAAAGTATAAGAATTTAATAGATTAAAAATAAAGCTAAAGTATTAAAATGATCAAAATCAAAAGTGAAGTATTACAATGACTAATCACAAATAATTTAGGGGCAATTTATACATTTGGTCCATGGGTTTTCTCGATAAAACGGTGCACACGAAATTGATAAAAACACTGTACACGAAAGATAATGCTTATCATGTTTGGAAGTATTCTAATATATTTACACGATACGAAATATAGAATCTTTTTGGAGATGAATTTCAAATTACATTTTTCACCAACCTCATATAACTAGAGCTAATATTTGGAAGAATTTGTAAGTTGTTTAGTACTTAACAGAAGTTGGCACTTATTAGAGAAATGGGAAAGGAGGGAAGTAGCACTCAATGGTTAATGAAACGGTAGGCATTGTTGATGAAACAGCTAACAAAAAATTGTTCCCCTAATAAGAGCCAGGCAAAGTGTTTATTTTAGTTAGAGACTTAGAGGAGGGAGTCCGCAGCCATGGCCGTGTCTGTGGGGCGTGGGGGGTTGGGTACCTTTTTGTACTTTTATCTTTAGCCATGCATGCCGCCGGTGAGCTCCAGCTGTATGAATGACATAAGGTGACTTCACCCTTACGAAGCTGCAAGCCTTAGGATTGGATGTTTTGTTATTCACTATTTTTTCCTTTTTGAAAAGACTAAACTACCCCACCACTCTTGCGTCCCAATACCAAATTAACCCCTCATCCCCACCGGCCACATGTTGTTGTATGCTCGAACTGTCTAATCATATCATATTGTACTAATTTGTTGATGGTAACTTGGATAAAATTACAACTAAGAACTCCAATTTGAATACCTTCTCCTCTTATGAGACCATCCAATTCATGTCTTTTTCCTTTTAACACTTAGTTTGATAAGTCATGATATGTTTTCATCAATAAATAATTTATTCTTAATGTTAGCTAAGATTTCAAGTTAGCAAAAACTAAAATTATTCAAAAGAAAAACACTAAAATTGAAGTGTATATAAGATTAAAAGAATTTTGTTATTAATCATATGAACAGATGCAATATGCATTGAAAGATGACCATCAATCAATATATATATAAATGTCATTCAATTAATAATTTAATATTTATCTAATTCATAGTTTAGAAAATCAAAAGATGCAAATTTTAACAATTTAATGTTTTTAAAAAAATTGAAAAAATTAATACATTCAAGTTTTGATTACTACAATTTTTTTAAGAATCTAAAATTATAAATTTAACACAAAGTAAAATGAAATTTAATGAAGAAAACAAAAGTAGAAATGGAGATGGAAGGGATGTATAGGATAGGATAGTGTTTTTTTTATTATTATTATTATTGAACATAAGAAAGAGCGTTACCTTTGATAGTATTAATCAAATGTTTATTTGGACTTAACAATACAAGCATTGGAAACCAAAGGAAATAGTAACATATGAGAATAGAAAAAAGACAAAGGAGCTTAGGAAAAACGGCGAGAACAGCTTTAACCGCATCGGTTATCCCCAAACACAACTATGCTCAATTTTTAGATGCTTTAGGTTTCCTTTGATTTTAAAACTCCAACCTTTTCCCTGATACCCAAAATTTTTAACCCAATTTTTTTTTTAAAAAAAATCTGTTTATTGGTTTATGTTTAACAAGTAGCGTCCAAAGGAAAAGAGAAGAGTTTGAGTCTTGTTTACGCCAAACGGGTCGTCCTTATTCTGAAGACTCCTCTCCTCTGTCTCTCAACTCACCCATTACTATAAAGAAACGACACTTTCCTCTCAAATGCACACACCCTTCCCTCCTTACTCTCACCTCGTCCTCTCTTTCTTTTCTCTTCTTTTATATAAAGAAAGCCTCTGCTTGTTTCTGAGGCTTTGAACTAGAATTGTGGCTCCATTTTTTGGGTTTAAGACTTTTGAGCTGAGTGAGTCTTGGGTTGGTGGCTACAATAGAAAGATAAGACTTTTTGTCATAAGATGGAGAAGCTAAATTTTGTCAAGAATGGCGTGCTTCGACTGCCTCCTGGGTTCAGATTCCACCCAACAGATGAGGAGCTTGTTGTTCAGTACTTGAAGAGGAAGGTGTTTTCTTGCCCTTT
>CATIWR010099935.1:0-54604 GCA_949677035.1 Omphalea diandra | reverse complement strand
AGTGGTTTTTATTAGCTACCACATAGTTTATGGTAGCTAAACTACTAAATAATTTTTAATATTATTATTAGATTTATGTTTGTCTATTTATATATTATTATTATTATTATTATTATTATTATTATTATTATTATTATTAACTGTCTAAAATTAATTAAGAATTGAAAATACCGAAACATAATTAATAATTAAATGAAATATAGTAATGTGTAATACTAATGTTATAAATACACAATACTGAAAATAATAAATATTCAAATCCTATTTTTACAAAGTCATGTCACATTAGTGAAGAATACATAGAGGTTTGGTACTCACAAGCCACCAAAAGATGGATCATGTTCACAGACATGGTTGGAAGGTGAAATAAATGGGCTTGTGACATGGTTATGGGTGCTACATATCAACTTTCGCACCAACGGGTGCACATGATCCTCTATAGTGGTTTGTACAACTTGAATATGAATATCTTCCATAACTGTTGTGCTAACTAGGAGGTAGTCTCCTTTACATCTCTGATGTATTGTGGAGATTGAGGCACCAAAGAATAAACTGGATCTCTTATTTTTTTGTCCCATACATGTCTATGCTATTCGTGGAAGCCCTAGCTACTTGTAGGAGGAGTCAGTATTCTTCCTCCCAAAAGAGTTAAACCTAGTTCCCGACTTCATCACAAGATGCCTTAGCCATGAGCTTGTCAAACAAAACATAGATAATCAACTAATAAATTTTTTTTTTTTTGCTATTTTGAAACATATATTAAGTACTTACCTTTAGTTGATGAGCACATTCATCAATATAGTCCTTCGGCCTATCTACAACTCTACTCATGTGTGTCATATTATACACTCGTACCTTTCTTGGGTCTACAACTTTCTCCATCTCCTAAAAAAATATTACAAATATAAATTTTGCAAAAATTATTTAGTTAGAGTGAAAATATAATATATGATCGTCCATAGATATGGAGCCACAAGTGTGTCGTGTCGGACCAGAACTAGTGCCTCTTGTTTCACTCTGGCAATTTTTCTATTAGCTCTCTAACAAAACCTAAATGGAAGTTTCAGTCCATTTTTGCTGTCATCTAATCTAGACCACCTCATATACAAATGTTATTTGTCATTTGCACTTCCACTTGAATAACATATCTATATATCTCTTAGCAACCAATTGGTCCTATGTTATCCTCATTATCTCATGAATATCATCATCTCATAAAATATTTCTATAAAAAAATTCAGTAGAGTATCCTTTAAAATAGGTACTATCCAAACCTCAAAGTTGAGAAAATATTCCTATAAATAACAACCAAACACTTCTCAAAAAAATATGTAGTTCACATAAATATTTCATAACTCAACCAAACACTTCCTAAGATATATATAGTTCACATATAAATAATACTATTTAGCATATTACACTTCACAACCATCAAAAACTAATATATCCATTTTCATCTATTTAATGCATTACTTGAAATTCACCCTAATATAAACCTCTGGTGGCACCACCTTCTATTTATATTCCTATTCATTCATCCTCTCCTTAAAAATATGAGATATATAGGCTGCCATCTTATGTGGCTCAATGAATATTTAATGAACTTAATAAAATTAAAATAAAAATTTATAAAATTTTACTTATCTGCCATTATGTAATCGTAGCTGCTTTCAACCCTTACTATAATAGCTTCCTATGACCGACACTGAAGTAGGTGTCATAGAAGTAGCTAGATATGTAGAGAAGGATATAAGACTAAAGGTGGGACTATCACGGGCAAAAGAGATGCAAATTGAGATGGTGCTAATGGAGCTTGTAATGTAAATGGTACCGATGGAGCTATTGAGGTAGAAAGAGTTGTAGATGATGATGAAGCTGTAGATGTAGATGCAACTATAAAGGAACTACTTGATGATGGTGATGGTAGATCTGTAACATGTTGCCTCCTACCCATGCCACATCCTTTGCCCTATCTCGCAAATCCATATACACCACATGGTCGATAATGCATTTTGTAGAACAAAATAAATTCAATAATTATGAGAAAATTATAAATATGTAAAGATTTATAAATTACATAATTATGTAATGATAACCATAATTGAACATCACAAAAGATAAGCACCATTATAAGTACATATCTACAAAAATACTTTACCTCGACTCACTATTAGTGTCATTCATAGTGTATGTATCTAATTCTTTCTCTGATTCAAAAGTAGTTTCAGATAGTATTTTAGTTTCTTCTTATAAAGAAACATCATCATCAATAATATCAATTAGATCACTTGTTGGATCATCTGATCCCATGACTTGATCGTCATCTACTATCTCAATATCATGAATATTAATGGACTCCTCCTGAAATGGGGGAGGTTCTTCTGCATGTGTACTTTAGGATGAGCTTTCTATGATATCAACTATTCCTTAGAGGTTTGATTTTTGAAACCATCCATTAATCACTTTTGTCTCATTGTAAGCTTAGGTATGCATTAATACGCTTGAGATGTTTGTGTTGTAAGAACAAATGGTTTCTATTTGTTAAATAATGCCAATTAGCAAACCATATAAATCATACTCTAAGATATGATAGTTTTGGCCTTTGATGCATACCCAACTATTCATTAAACCTCATATGGAATCGTGTTCCACTATGTGAAACCTATAACCATTCACAAAATACCCAATGTATATTATAACAGTAGCAAGAGGCCATTTTATGAGATCCTTAAAGAAATTACTATAAATATTACTTATTATATCATACACCTAAAATAATAGACTTATGTAATGAATGAAGAAATTAACTTATTAAATTGATAGATTGAGAAGCAAAAGACTCATGCATGTATTGAACCATTCAATAAAGTCCCTTTTAAGCTTTACATCTACTTCCTCATCAGTAATGTTTGGATTGTGTTGTAATATGGCATTAGTTGACATGCTTTCTCTAGACTCGAATGTGTAAGTACTAGACTTTAGGTCCCTAAGATGTAAGCTCGATGATGAGAAACTACTTGAATTATCCTTAAAAAATAAGAGATATATTATAAAAAAAAAAAAGAAGCAAAAGTTTGAAAAAACCCTTGAATCAAACCCACCTTCCATTAAACCAAAACCTTGAAAACTAATTAAGAGAGTAAATTGTTAATTATTCAACTAACATAGATGATTGTACAACTAACTTAAGATGTTTGTACAACCATCCTCATAGTTATACAGATGTCACCTAAGCCTTAGAGAAAAAATGTTTTAGAACATTTAACCACTAAGCCTTAAAGGGTTGTACAATCAATCATAAGTCTATACAACCATCCTCAAAGTTGTATAGACAATTTGCAAACTCTATTCTCTAGAATTTTTCTTATTCTTACATATAAGAGATTTAGGAGAGGGTGCAGTAAGAGCCATTAGTTCACATGTACCCATCTTGTCTCTATAAATTTCCCCTCCTATTGAGGGAGAGAGAGGCTTGGAAATCTTAACAAAACCTTGCAAAATTTTCTCCTTAAACCCTAAGAATCCTATCTTGCATAGAAAACACTAACCTTAACACAAAACACCAAGCATTTAAGGTTTAAAAAAAAAAAACTAAGCATTTACACCATAATTTGCATTGTTTGTCTTAGCGCTTAAAGGATTTTTCTCATATTAAAGTGCCTTTGAAGGCAAGAAACCCTTAAAAGTGCATCTAATGACTAATCCTCTGTCCCTTTAACTTCTTCTCTTTTTTCTTATTTTTTCTAAAAATTTATAGTCTTAAAGGTCTACACATACTTATATTGTGCCTATACAGACTCTTAAGTGGGTTGTACAGACCACTAGTTAGTCTATACAACCCTTTACCACTATTTACAATAGTCTTTTGCCATCTTTGCTTTATGCTTTCCTTTTGAGTTTTTATTGTTCCTTTAGGTTCTTGTGAGCTTATATAGTAAGAATCGGGTAGGTTTCAATGCACACAACCCTCATTCTTCATCTTAAAGCCAATGATCATCTTAAATATATGTGAAATTTTACAATATTTTACTTTTTTACCCTTTATTTGCCATATTTTTTTAGGACTTTAGTGTGATTCATAGGGAAATATGATAATAAGAGAGGCTACCACTCTTATGACCATTTCCTTTTCATTTTGGTAGCCACTTATATTGATTATGGATGTTTGAGTGCTTTAGTCTTCACCACCATAAGAGGAGATTGACTAACTAACTAGCTTGTTCATCTTCCTCTTTGCTTTATTTGGTAGTTACATGTTCAAATAGTGGAGGGTTTGCTACCCTAAGAACTTATTTCTTTTCTTTTCTCATATGTTGATTGGTAAGTTGAGGTGTAAACCTTTAGGTATGCTTTGGTTATCATTTTATCTTTTCCTTGGCATCTTATCCCTCGTCATGGCTAGGAATGCATCAGATAATGCCATAAATATGGGGATATCCTTTGGAGAATTTTAAGGAAGGAATTGATGGTCTTATATTCCTTGCATTTACATTTAAAACTCTTACTTAAAGTTCATTAACCTTTATTTGCCATATGTTTGTTTTAAGATGTATGTGTTAATAATTACTTAGTATCCTTATCTTATTCATGCTTTATATTATGATTAACATCTTATTTTATTTAGCATGCCTAACAGTAAAAATGGATAGTAGTTTATGACCCCTAATTTGACTCTTAATATGGAGATATGCATTGTAGACTATAAACTTAATAAGCTAGATTCCTAAACCTTATGGTGAGGTGGTATACTTTAACTTAAGTCACTTACTTTTTGGGGTTTTAGGGATTGTTTTTATTCTATTTTGCTTATGATTTGAGAGATAATATGTTTCTTTTTTTATAGGTTAAAACATCTGTTTGATGCACATTTTATGTTTCATTTACTTTATTGCATGTTAATCCCCTATTTATGCTTACATATGTATCCCCCATCCTCATGGTAAATGTTTGAAATTTATTGATGATATGAATGATTTGGAATGTGTTATATGAATGTATTAAGGTCACCTAATATGGACTAGTTAAATAATATGGTTAAAATTGTAATTATGAATTAGAGATACCATAAGGCCGAGTTCCTAAATCTGAGTGATTCGAGCATGCCTATGCTCTTCTCCACTTCATACCCAATTGCCAAACTCGATCTCTGATGGAGTGAAGGTTAGGCCTTCTAGTTAACCTATTAGGCTTAGATCCATATTTTCCCACAATTTTGTTCTAACTAAAGTTGAGTGGTGACTCCATTTAAAGTTAGGGATGGTACTAAAGTATTGCCTTGTCTTGGGCCTTGATGGCCATTTAGTTTCCTTCAAAGGTTTTTATTCATTGTGAAGCTTGTTAAGGATCCCCTGATGATCTTAAAATGCATATCATGAATTAGGGTTGTACAAAGTATGGCTCTTATGTTCTCGACCCCTTTAGTGTAAGTAAGATTCCATTAATTTAAGTACAACCACAAAACCATAGCTTTCTTGGTGGCGACTGAATTAGGTTCAAACCCAAAGTCTCTAATACACTTTTATAATAGTATCTTTATTTTTAATTATTCATTGCATTCATATAGCCTCTATACTTCACCAGACAATTGATAAGGTATCCAAACTTTAGATTTAAACTCTATTCGAGCATAAGAGATGGTACGCAGGGTTTACCACTCACGAGCCAAATACCTTTAAGTATATCAAATGGTGGGTACACGATAACTATCCTACAAACTTATGGGAGCCATTAGTTGCAACAACCATTTTAACCATTAAGTGCATGTAACCTTGAAATAAGTTAACACTTTTATCTATAGTCTTTCTAAATGAGGTGGAAGTCCCTAAAAGAGAATGCCTAAGTCTTCCCCTATATAAATATGTAATGTATTTCCCATTTCCACTGATGTAAATATCTACTTTGTTATGTAAATACTTATGTACTTCTACTTCTCACCATGTAAATATCTTTATTCATGTAAGTACTATGTTCCTTATTATGTAAATACTTATGTACATTTTTTTCTCTCTATTATAAAAGGGATTCTTTTCTAGTTGAAGATTTTTATTATTAATATAAATGGGTGTCTATGTATATTTCATTTCCTTTTCGTAACTCCTTAGTCTTTTTTTTTTAAACATTCTTTTATGACTTCTACCTTGCCTTGTTTGAGGGACCATACATGTTTTGTATCTTATGTTGATATAAGAATAAGACCAGACTTAGGAAAAAGCCACTTAATCTTGTGTTTGGGAGAAATAAAGTTTGAAGGATCTTTTACAAATAATGTGTGCTTTTAATGCATACATGCATTATTATTCATGCTTCATCCTAATAACCTTTGTTTTATAGCCATTATAGCTCCCTAAACTGTCACGAAAGAGAAGAGGGGGAAACTTAGTAAGGAAAAGCAAGATAACTAGCTCAATTTAAAGACTAGGATTACTAATGGAGCAGTCAATACTGCTATAATTGATGGAAAAGATAAAAACAAAATTTAATCTGATGATGGAGGAGTGGGTCATCGAAGAGGTAAATAAACACCTCAGTGAGATCATGAATAAAGGAGGAGCATCTCCTAATAGGACTGATAAGAGAACGAAACCTATAGAAACTCCCTCTCTTATGGTTACTAATGATGACTTATTCAATAAGGACAATTAATAAAAGAGTAAAGCAACAAAGGATGCAGGAAGTACAGTGGTGGTACTAGATAAAAATGTAGGGTATAACAAATGCCTAATTTGATGGATTTTCCAAACAGTTGAAAAATATTCAAAAGATGTTAGGTGTAAGAGGAATAAAGGAAAGGACTAATATTAAGGAATTATTGACTCGTAAGCACAAAAAGCTTCCCACGAACTTTAGGATGCTTGAACTCCCTAAGTTCACTAGGATCCAAAATATAAAGAATCATGTCCATTCTTATATGCTTATCATAAAGGCATTTAAAGTCTCGCTAACATCATGCTAGAGCTATTCAAGTTATCATTAGAAGGATCAACCAACATTTTGTATTTTAGCTAGCTCAAGATAATTAGGAAGGATTGAAAGGAGCTAACTAAGGCTTTTCAAGCTCATTATGAATGTAACTCATAATTGAAAGTCACTCTTTAATATTTAGATTCATTAAGTTAAATGACTAGAGAGAGCTCTAATGATTGCCTGAGGAGTTGGAAAAAAGTGGCTTTTAAATTAAGAACATGACCAATAAAGAGGGAGCAAGTTGAGATGATTATCATGGGAGACCTATTGAACCTTAGCACTAGAATTAAGGGGATGTTGGTGTAAAATTTTGAAGACCTTAGGGAAGTAGGATATAGGCTAAGGAGTTACAAACAAAGTTTAAGAAATAATACTCAAGAAGGAGAAACTACCCACATTAAGGATAAGTAAAGGAGAATAAAATAGTAGATATGAATAGGTATGGCCAATATGGCAATTTACAAATCTCGGATGCCTCTATCGAAGGCTTTTGAAAGGCTGTAAAAGAAAGGAGTGTTGAAGTTGTAGCCACCTATATCTCCTTCGAACCCTTTACTAAAGGGTATGATAAAAATGCCTATAATGCCATTCATCAAGGAGATGGGCATCACACGAATGATTATTTCAAACTAAGGCAAGAAATTCAAGACTTTATTGATTTTTAGGTGATAGTTCCCTTTAATCCTAAAAGGCCAAGAATTTGAGAAAATCCTTTCCTAAATTATCATAATGTCCCACCTCTGACTTAGGGGACTTTTATGATTGATTTTAGGATCCCTAAGGAGTTGGTTATGGTAACCTTTGAGGAAGTGCCACCCTTAGATGCTTTTGTTATTATCGTGGCATTTACCATCAACCCATGGTAAAGTTCAAGTGAGGATACGAATGAGGTAAAAAAAAGAATGGTCAATATAGGGGACGAAAGTGATAAAGAGAAGGAGGAGAAGTAGGTTAGGCACATCACAAAAAGTGAAAAGTATTACCTAGACAGGTGGGTTGACAAAGAACCAAAGGCAAGAAAAGAAGTAGATTAGTCTTTGATAAAGGATATAAAAAAGGAGAACCTTATTTTAATTAGGTAAAAAAGAACACTACACAAATTAGTGTGTGGAAATTATTGATCATGTCAAAAGAGCATAAGAAAACTATGGTGGAGGCACTGTCCAACCTAGTTATTTTCAAAAAAGCATCTCCCATAGACGTAGTGGCTTTTATGACTAATCCAAATAATAAAAAAATAACCTTTTTAGATGAGGACTACCTCTTAAGGGAAGGGACCATAACTTGGCACTATTCATTAAGGTCGAAGTAAAGTGGAGGCGTACACCTTGTGTCATGATGGATGATGGGTCTAGAATCATTATATGCCCTTTAAAGTTATTGCCAAAGTTTAGATGTCAATTGCTAAGTTAAAGGTTTTTAAGAGTGTAATCCGAGCATATGATGATAATAAAAAGGCTTGTTGATAGGGTCTTTAAAATTGTAGTGTAGACAAAAATTATAAAGACAATGGTAAAATTCACTGTGTTAGATACTTTAATAATATTCTCTCTATAATTGAAAAGACCTTGGTATCATCCTTTGGAAGGAGTGCCATTTACATTGCACCAAAAGGTGAAGATTCCATGTGAGGGAGATATAGTTTATAATGGGTAAAGTAGTTTCCATGTTGAGCATAACAATACCATACCTTAGATGTTTTAGATAGTTGGAGTCACTAAAAATTGAGTGGGCTTGCAAGTAGTAAATATCTTGAAGGGAATGAATTTTCTTCTCGAATAGGCGCTAGGTAAGAATTCCATAAGTGTACTAAAACTTCCAAACATTTCTACTCAAACTACTAAGGTCGAATTTGGTTATAAGGAAAGTAATAAGAAAATTGGGTCATGGTTAAAGATCTCTGAGGACCTTTATCATATTTCTTTGTGAGAGAAGGAGAAGCATTCAAAGAAGCATAGGGGATTAGTAAGAAATTAGGTCAGTTAATGATTTAAGGTGGGCATTCATTCAAATAAAAGTTAAAGATATGGAATTCAGATACTCAAACTATCAGGACTCATCTAAAGAAGAAGGATAAAAGGGTAAGAAGAAGAAAAAAGGAAAATGGGTTATGGAGGGAGATAAAAAAAAGAAGAAGAAGAAGAAGAAGAAGTCCCCTTTTTAGTCCTGTATGGTTTGCAGGCTAATTGGTCATGGAAAAAGAAGAAGGGAATTCTTGAGGAAGAGTAGGAAAAATTTTATTAACAGTATTTATAAGATTAGAAAGTATGGGGGACTAATAGCTCAATTTAGATAGAGCAGGTTATGCCAGATATGCCAACACCTTATATGGATATAAAATAAGGACTAAACAAGCCAGTCAACATTATTAGAGGAAGATACTTAGGAGTTAACCTAGCAGATATTGAGAGCATGATTGTGAACTCCATCAAGGATATAAGAGGTAAGGAGACACAAAAAGAGTCAGTGGTGGAACTAGAAATTATTCTTAAGCGGGGCTCATTACCAAATTTTTTTTAAAAAAACTGATGCAAGGAATTTGAAGAAACACTAGCCTTACAATTAGGGCAGCTTGGCTGCTACTCAACAAAATCCAAGGAAGAACTCTTAACATGTAATCACGTGGAAATGAATAGCTAGTAATAGAGGTGACTTCAAAATTGACAACAAGGCCATGTGTTGAGTCTAACCATATGTTGCAATCAAAATAGTCACCACCATCATCTAGGATGCCTTTTAGAGCTGAGACGAATTTCAACTTCTGCTTAAAAGTAACATCTTTTCTAGATTCAAAGTATACCTCATGCTCAAATTAGTTTAGTTCTATAACCATGCACTCTGTTCAAAAATCAAGGTTTATTATTATTATTATGATGTAAATAGGCATTACAAACACACAATGAATAAGTGTTAAGGGAAAACCAAATGTATCAAATTAGATCAACAATCCAATAACACTCACTCTTATTAGTGGCATTTAAACACATATATCATGAACATCTATTTGGGCACAACTACACAAATGAACAAGAACAAATGAACTATTTATAAAAGGAATATACCATAACAAAAGGGCAATAAAATGTTATATAGTCTCCATGTTACTAAATAGATACATATAACAAAAGGCAAAAATTCCTTGCCTGCCATCCAATCATATTCACAAGAAGAAAAAAAACACTTGGCCCTATAATCATTTTCACATTAAAATATATAATTTCAAATTTGTTTATCTATCATTAAAAAAAAAATTAAGCCAATTTTTTAAGCCATCCTTAGTTTTCAATATAACGTTAAAGATCTCATCATCTATTCTTTCACATGAACAAAAAACCATAAAAGGGTAAAATGCATAGTTGAAAGACAATGTATAATTGTTCACATAGGTCATAGTTAACAATTACCTTGTTAATCTCATACCCAACAAAATAAAGAAAATTGTAAAATTGCTATAAAAATTCAATAAACAAAGTAATAGGTATAAACCATGTAGAGATTCAAGCAACCGAATAATCATCCTAAAAAAGAAAAAAAAAAACCTACCTCATAATACCAAATTACAAAAATAAACTAATTATTTTACTTTAATCAAAATTAAATTCCAAATGAATCTAAACCTTTCACTTAACATTATTATCATGATTAAGAAACCAATTAAATACCTACTTAGAAAGGCAATGAAATTTAAAAGAAAAACACTATGTCTAATATGAAATTAAGAACTAAAACTAAGTGGAGAAAGAGAAAAGTATTGATTGTAGAAATAGTTGAACAGATTGATGATGTATTTTTGGTCTCTCTCAACTTTGGTTCATTTTGTGTTTGTAATGCTTGCGTTTTGATCTCTCTTAACTTTTGGGCATGAGCTGGGCACACGAGTTGTGTTGTAAGTATTTTTTTAATTTTTGATGTTTGAAATGACTTCGCTTCACTTCATTTTATTAACATCATAAATAAAAAAAAATTAGAGATTTAAGACGGGGCTTCTTCTTGCTTCATCCCCATCTTGAATCTTTCTCCTCCATTGCAAGGGCTAGGACCCTTGTTACTCCCCTTCCTCAGCTTCTCATCAATGGTTAGGGAAGGGCTTTAGCTTATGGCAGCCCCTTTTGTTTTGCCCCTAGGAAGGGGAACTAAGGAAGATGAGATTAATGGGATGGCATCAAGGAAGAGTTTCTCGGAGATTGAGTTGGGCACTAATCAAATAAAGTAAGAATTTGAAGAGGTTGTAAGGGTCGTACTGGTACTGGGGAAATGAATGAGGTTAATTTTGAGTAGTTGGATGGTAGCTCGAAGGCCATTTCTAAACAAGTTAATGAAGAAGTGGGAGATAAAGAAAAGAACAAAAAGTATCCTACCACTAAAGAGACTCCAAGTGCACCCCTTGAGGAATCCCCTACCCCTAATATCATTTTCTTGTCTCAAGCTTGTTTGAGGACAACCATGTATTCATTTCTAAATTTAAGGCAATGAACGATGGGTTTACTTACTTGTATCATGTCTTTTCTGAACATATTATACATGGCATGGATCATTTCATGAGCATATCTAATAGTAATTTTATGCATACCATTGCATTTAATCTTAGCATATAAGAAAATGCCAATATTTTGCTAATTGTTAGGCTTAATTTGTTCATAGTATTTTAGTGAGTTTTGAGCTTAATTTGATGTAATTTTATGATGAAATTAAGTTATTTTGAGTTCATTTATGTTATTTCCCATATTTAGATGTTTTATAGGTATTTTAGCAAGTTTGGAGCAAAACAAGCAAAATTGACAACTTCAAGGACCAAACAAGCATTTTAGACGTGCAAAAATTGATTGCAATCTATCATGCCCATGACAAAGTAATAGACTACAACACCTAAAGAGGAACTTAACTATTGTGCCTACTATAAAAGTCGTAAGCTACGACACAAATGATTCATTTCCTTATATTTTAGCTTACATTTTAGCCCAATCGAAGAAGTATAAAAGGGAAACACTTAGAATTTTTCCTAAAAAGCAAAAGGGAGTGAATAATAACCTTTTAAACACTCAAAATAGGTAATTTTGAGGGAAGAAAATAAGAGAAATAAGACTTCAATTCAAGATTTAGTTTATAAGTTTGAGAGATCACTTGATTAAGGAAAAAGAAGAAGAGGAGATTTGTCAACTATCAAGATAGTTTGGAGAATCCAATTTCCTTCTTTTTTTCGTATTTATTTGTTCAAGATCATGTTTTTATTATTGGATTTATTTTGTTTTGTTAGTATGTTAGGCTAGATCTTTTATCATGGGCTTTGATGTAGTCATGAAAAAGATTGAATGATTTATGACTTTAATGATAATGTTAGGATTTTATTCTTTATAAATGAATGATTTTTAAGTTTAGTACTTGTAATTGTGTAGCCACCAACTGCATGATTGCTATTTCATTTGTACATCGAGAGATTTTAAATTGAAATAGACCTAAAATCAATCTCTTTAAGTTAATTGATGATTAAAGATACCCACTTAACCTATTACTATGATTTAAAGAATTGCTAGATTAAATGAGTGATTTTGTTTCTAGTTCATATTAAGAAATGGTTCTATGAAATAGAATGGAAAAGTTAAGTGACTACTAGATAAAGGACTTAAACACTATAGAGACAATCAATAGTTGCAACATTTAATCCAACATTTCGTTAAAATAGTAATCATGGCTTTTATTGGTAAGAACAAGTATCCTAAGTTATTTAATATAAAGTTTGATTTCTCATTGCTTTTGTGTTGTTGCCATTATTAATTTGACTAGTTCATTTTCATTGTAAACTATAGTTATTAGTTAGGATATCAAGTTATTATTTTCCATATAAAAATAGTTTCATCATATTTCGATACTTGATATCCCTACTCACTATACACTATTATTACTTGTGTGATTCATATATTTGTGGTCATTGGCAAGTTAAATACTTCTTAAAGGGAGACTTTAAATGCAAGTATAAGTTTGTACTTTTAGAATCAAGAAATTAATATCGTTGCTCGGGACACGATGCTATAATATTGAAAGCTTTAGATCAATTCTTAATTTAGAATTTTTATTCTCATTTTGTTTTGTTACAATTGCAATTTTTCACTTTGTATGTAAAGGGATAGGAGTCTAGATCGAGTAGAACAAGATTATGAACCCTTTAATCCTGAGATTGAAAGAACGTTTAGAGTGAGTAGATGTAGACAAACATTGGAAGAGCATAACATAAGGCAACCATCAATGGCAAACAATCATGAAAACAAAAGGGTTATAAGGGACTATATTGTTCTATTGCTAAATAAACCTCAAATCAAAGTTGCAACACCAACTAGTAATGCCAACAATTTTGAGATTAAGCTACCCATTATTCAAATGGTTCAAAATAATCAGTTTGGAGATTTACCGCATGAAGATCCATACATTCATAGAACAACATTCTTCGAGATTTGTGATACTTGCAAGCAAAATGGAGTCCTTGATGATGCTACCAAGTTGAGATTTTTTTCCTTTTTGCTTAGAGACAAAGCCAAGTTTAGATATTAGAGACAAAGCCAAGTCTTAGTACAATTCATTGCTTCCAGGCTCAAATAACATATGAAAACAATTATCATAAGCTTTTCTAAATAAATTTTATCCACCAACCAAGATGGCTAAGTTGAGAAATAATATATTTTCTTTTGCTCAAACAATGGAGTTGGACGTGTCCTTATCATGGTTTATTAAAATGGCTTATTTTATAAACATTCTGCAATGGTTTAAGTCCATAATTAAGAAGTATAATATATGCTATTATAGGTAGAGGTCTTATGCCAAAGACAAAAGATGCAACTTATCAATTGTTTGAAGAGATGGCAACCTACAATTATCAATGTCCATTTGAAAGATCAATGCTAAGGAAAGTAGTTAAAGTTCTAAAGATTGATCAATTGACAACTTTGCAAGCCTAAATTGCCAACTTATACTAGCAAATCAATGCCATAGCCTTTCTAACTATGTCAATGAGTACTTATGAGCTTTATGGAGGAATTGGCCATGTGAGCACAAATTGCTAGGTGGGTAACTCATTTACTTTTTTAAATGCTAAACAAGTTAATTATATAGGGAATTTTAACAATAAATAAGGTAATGTCCCATATTCTAACACTTACAATCTTAGTTGAAGGAATCATCTTAATTTCTCCTATAGTGGGATCAATACCTTGAGACTACAACCACTTTAGGTTTTTAAGCATAGTAATAGAATATGCAACCTTTATAGTAATAAGATAAGAAATCAAGTTTGAAAGTTATGGTGGAGAAGTTCATTGTCAAAATGAATGAGAAGATGGATGCACAAGATGAAGCTTTGAAGAGATTGGATGCTAGGGTTGGTCAAGTTAGTAAATATCATTTTTCATCCATTCATGCATTTGAGGTCTAAGCGGGACAATTGGTGAATGTTATGTGATCTAGACAACATAAGAGCTTGCTTTATAGTTTAGAGGTTAATCCCAAAAAGCGTGTGAAAGTTATCACTTTGAGAAGTGGAGAAGAGGTAGAAAGTAAAGTTGGTGAGTCTAAGCAGTAAGCAACTCAAGAAATGAAGGAAGAATCAGAAGAGGAGAAGATGAAAAAAAGTTACCCTCCGCCACTACCAGTTCAACCATATGTGCCTCCCATTCCATTCCCTCAAAGATAGTAGAGCCAAAGAAAAGATGAATAGCCAAAGATTTTGCTAAGTTCCTTAAACTATTCAAAAAGATACACATTAACAAACCATTCTTTAAAGCATTAACTCAAGTGCCTTCTTATGTCAAATTTCCTAAAGGCATTATTTCCAATAAGGAAAAGCTTGAGGAGTTTGAGGTGATGACCCTCATGGAAGAGCGTAGTGCTATTTTGCAAACAAGCTTCCTTGAAAAGTCAAGGATCTAAGGAGTTTTACTATTCCTTGTGTTATTAGTAGGGTAAGCATTCAATTGGTTAAGTTTAAATTGAACCAAATAAGGTAAACTTGAATACACTAAAATATTTTTAGTAGTAAACTGAACCAAATCAAAACATTTATAAAACTAAATCAAATCAAATAAAAAAATTTGATTTGATTCAATTTTTTTATTTTGATTTTGCAAACATCATCCTAAATATTATCATATATTCCTTCCTATGCCAAAAAATGGAATACCAAGTTCATAGCTTCTCCATACATACACATGAAATGAAAAAAGAAGTCTTTTCTCAAAGGATAAATTAGAAACCAGTTCATCAACTAAATAAATTAGAATCCCTTCTCTCCCTTGCATTGAAATACTAAATAAGAATTTAACTATTGAATGCTCTAAGATATCATTCATATTCAAAGTCTAAATTTCATACTACAACATAATTAACTAAAAAATCCATATAACTAAAAAAGAATATATAAAATTATAGGAAAAATTAAAAAACGATTTACTAATACAAAAGTTAACAATATACTTACAAAATTAATCTGAAAAATAAAATAAATTAATCTTAAATTATTAATTGCAAAAACCTAAATAAATTAATAAAAATAGCAATCTCAAAATTAAATTTACACTAAAATTAATCCTAAAATTACCTTAACAGATTAAAACAAATTTATAAAAAATTACATTTTTGAAAAAAAAAAATCCATTACATGCATTAGCCATTATTGGAGATGGATTAAGAGTTGATGGCTACAATTAATGAGAGCAATATATCATCCAAGATCATCCTAACAGGTGATGAATAGGAAAGAGAAAAAATAAAAAGAAATAAGAGCGGCTTGTGATAATGAAAATAGAGGACCAATAAAAGAAAAAAATCAAGAAAGAAGGAGAAGAATAAAAGAAGGAAGAACATGAATGAGAAAGATAAGAAGAAGAGAAGGGTGTAAAAGAGTGAGTAGCAAATTTGTAAGACTTTGGTTACAATCAATTGAATTCTTTTGCATTTACATTTGTTTGGTAGAGTATTTATAGCCCACATCTATCAAAGAGACGTTACTTTAAAACTAACCTTAAATCTCAAAGTCGTGCTAGGCAAATTTTACATTAAATGCTTGTTAAGCAGAAGTCATGGTCGCTACTATCATTTCGCTGTCGCGAATTTCCAATTTACACTGAGGAGCCATAAACCGCGGTAGAGAACACCATTATGTGTCTAACAGCTAGTCCATATGTCACCCATCCATTGGTTGTCCAAGAAAAATAGCCATTGTGTTCTACCTGCTTCTTAAAAGTTGCGATTGTGAGTTGCCTTTGCTTTAGACGTGACTAAGACCATGAATTCCTTTATTTGATGAGGAAATTACAACTTCTTAAGTCATGGTTATAACCAGAAATTTGCTTTCGTGATTTTTGATAACCAATGGTTTCCTTGGACACTTAGCATGTTGTGGCTGGGGCTTTGGTTCCCTCATTTGTCACTATGAAATTCACGATCGCGACATAGGACGCGATAGCCAATGCAAATTCGTTTGTGACTCAAGCTTATTTCCTTCGGCTAAGTCATGGCTATGAAGTCGCCCGCAAATTCCTCTGGCCTAGCTCCTTCCATCCTTATAGCTTATTCGTGATCGCGATTTAGGGGACATACACTACGAATTTGGATGACCTTCACAAGGTTGGAGATTTTGATTTTCATCCAACTTCCAATTTAAAAAATATCTTATAGACTGCAAAACAAAACTTAATGAAGACATTAGAATTGATCAATCTCTATTGTTAAGATCAAAAGAGGTTCATTTCTTAAGTTTAACCAACCTAGTCCAATAATCTCCCTTTTTTGATTTTGACAACTTAGATTGATCTCAAGGAAAATCAAATGCATGAGTTGTGAAGTTGGGATGTTCAATGATGAAATGATCAATGAATACTTAAAGAAATTCTAGTTAATGATCAAAGAAAAATTTTAAGTACTCTAAGTTTGAAAAAAAAAATAATAATAATGCTCTTGCTCAACTTATGCTTTTCTGCATTACTTGTTTTCTCTTCATACTTTGCTCATCCTCTTTGGCAAGATAAAAAAAGAGAGTAAATATGGGAGAGTAGATGAAATGCATAAAAATGAGAGAAAGTGATCATTAAAAAGCAAATAATAGCTCATATAGTCATAAAAAATGCAATCACATAACAAATAAAATTATAATCACATATCATATAAGACAAAGAATTACAAATCAAACACTTTTATTTATTTATAAACTGTGGGATCAATAGTGTTTACATCATGAAATTTAAAAACACTATAAAGAAAGAAAAACAAAAATCCTAAAGACAATCTAAAAGATAAGAGAACTGCCATCATCTCCAGAATCATCTTGATCTTCATTATTCCCTCCTCCCTCAGTTTCATCATTTACCTCAATCTTTTGATCATCCTACTCTTCCTGTGTGTCCTCCCAATCTGCAAAGTCTGAAAGATGGCAAGGAGGAGCATAAACTTTCTCTTGTAAATCTACCAAGTCACTGTGTAGGTTGAGAAGAATGAGGAATCTTTTTTTGAGCATCTTTATCACCTTGTCTAATTTTCGATTGACGGTGGTAAGAGAGAATTTGGACTTAGGTTTTGCTTAAGGAGGTGGGATTGGTTGTTCTCCTTCTTCAATGATAAGCCTTTTTCTTTTAGAGGCTTGGGATGTTTCCAACCTTTTTGGTCCAAAAATATCTAGAGTATAAGCATAAAAATCTGGGTGAATAGCTTTGGCATTGATAAGGTAAGTGAGGTCCAAAAGGTTTTAAGAAGGAAGAAGCTTCTTAGTGAGAAATTTTTCATTTTCCTTATTAAGAGCACCAACATATCAGTAGATGACAGTTGTATAAGAAGGGAGAAGAAACTGACTCTTGGGTTTGGTGCTTATGTGAATCAGTTGATTTATAAGATATCGGTTAGTTTGTATAGGATTATTTTTGACAAGGTAGAAAAAGAAAGCAAGATCCTTTTGGGACACTTTTTTGTTACCATCCCCTCTTGCATTAACAAAGAAGGTGATGATACGATGAAGTAGCCAAAAAGGTAAGGTTTAGATATATTTGGCTAAGAAAGTTTTGGGGTTATGTTTGGTCTCAATAAAAATCTCAAAACCAAAACTTAGAATAGATAACATCAAGAGCAAAAATGGTGAATAGAATGTCATCTCCAACTTGAAGGTTGAAAAGATTGGATAATTGTTCAAAGGTGATGAAATAAGAGTCTCCAAAAGCACGAAATACTAATCCATATTGGCTAGCATGAGATTCGAATCTTTAACTTAAAGTCACGATACACATTAACTCTCTCATGATTTGCTCATATCTAGGCTCGTCATTGAATATGAATTTGTTCCACCTTAGGTTAGATAGAAATGAGTGGATTTCATCTTTGATTCCCAGTGACTCAAGGAGAAAGGTAGAAGGGATTTTGTTTAGAAAGATGATTTTAGAGGCATTTGCCTTGTAGTGATCCATCTCTTCTTTCATAATCCCTTTCATTTGGTATAGAGCAGAGAATCTAAAAGGTCATACTACTACTTTTCCCTTTGCTACTCTTAAAGTTTTCTTAGGAGCCTTTGAGAATTGAAGAAGATTGAAGACTTGAGAGTAAAAAAGAGTATGGATAAAGATAACTTAGCAAGAGTGATATGAATCACTATTTGGAAGGGTTTATATAGGCCAAGAAAGGAGTGAAAATGGCTAAAAATGATAAAAAAAAAAAAAAAAGAATTAAATGAAGAAGTGCAATGCTTGGCAATCAAATCACTTAAATGCCTAGCAGTTACCTAAATTCACGACAATGATATGAAAGTTGCAATCGCTAATTCTAAAAAATGTGAGTAACGAACAAAAAATCCTCAAGAAATGGCGGGTTCAACAGTCAAAAGTTTTGCAATTTGAACAAATTCACGGTGGGGATTGAAAGTCGTGATCGCAAATTGATGGTTGTCAACCGAAAAGATGAGTACCTGTAATTCGCGACCATGAATCATGGATTAGCGATCGTGACTCACAAGACAAAAGGATAACTATGAAATTTTAAGAATTGACATCTAACACTTGATCCATTTTGATATTTTGATGCTTAATTCATGCAAGTTGGCATTGAAAAGCACAATTGCACATGAAATTAAGACATCTAAAATAATAAACATCATACACATCGCAAAGCAATCATTCAATCATGGAATAATGCAACATGTAAAATGATCTAAAATTTTCACTTTAGGGAGCTTCCATCAAGCATTCTCAATTCTCTCTTAATAAAGTTCATCATTTCTTCATTAAGAGGTTTAGTGAAAATGTCTATAAGTTAATGATTTGTGTCTATAAACTCTAGCACAACATCACCATTTTGGATATGATCTCTAAAAAAGTGATGCCTAATGTAAATATGTTTGCTCTTAGAATGTTAGATGGGATTTTTGAAAGACTAATTACATTTGTGTTGTCACATTTGATGGGAATGTGATCAATAACTTTGCCATAATCCTTTAATTGTTGTTTCATCCAAAGGACTTAGTTGCAATAATAACCCTAGCTACATATTCAGCTTTGGCGGTGGATAAGGCAACTAAAACCTGCTTCTTGCTAAACCAAGACACTAAACATTTTCTTATAAATTTGCAAGTTCCTGAAGTGCTCTTTCTATCTAAAAGACCACCATCATAATCCGCACCGATTAACCTATGAGACTAAATGAAGAATCTCTAGGATACCATATCCCTAAATGCAATGCGCCATATAAATATTTAAAAATTCTTTTAACATCATTCAAATGTGATTCTTTGGGACAAAATTGAAATCTAGCACGCATGCATACACTAAACATTATATCAGGTCTAGAAGCGATAAGATAAAGTAGAGAATCCATCATACCTAAATATCTCTTCTCATCATCCATCTTACCTAATTTATCCTTGTCCAATTTGATGGTAGCACTCATTGATGTTTTTGCTACTTTACATCCATCCATGCCAAATTTCTTGAGAATGTCCTTTGTGTATTTGGCTTGGTTGATGAAGATCCCTTTTTTCATTTATTTGATTTGTAAGATCCCTTTTTTCATTTATTTGATTTGTAGACTAAGGAAAAACTTGAGCACTCCTATCATGGTCATTTCAAATTCCCTAGTCATACACTGAGCAAACTCCTCACATAGAGATTCATTAGTAGCACAAAAATGATATCACCAGCATAAATTTGTACTATTAGTGTATCATGATTATGCCTTTTTACAAATAATGTTGTGTCAACCTTTCCCTTTTCAAAATCATTTTTTAAAAGAAAAGAACTAAGCCTTTCATACCAAGCTCTTTGAGGTTGTTTCAAACCATATAAGGCTCTATTTAATTTAAAAACATAATTTGGGAAACTATGAGATTCAAAATCGGGAGGTTGTTCAACATACATTTCCTCCTCAATGACACCATTTAGAAAAGCACTCTTGACATCCATTTGAAAAAGTTTTAAATTCATATGACATGCATAAGCTAAAAGAATCTTAATGGCCTCTAACCTTGCCATAGGGGCATAGGTTTCATCATAGTCTATGTCTTCCTCTTGGTTGTAACCTTTTGCAACCAATCTAGCTTTATTCTTAGCGATAAACCCTTACTCATCTGGCTTGTTCCTAAACACTCATTTGCGACCTACAATTGGGTATTCCTTAGGCCTAGAAACAAGTTCCCACACATTGTTTCTCTCAAATTGATTGAGTTCCTCGTGCATAGCAATCACCCAACTCTCATCATTAATAGCCTCATCAATAGATTTTGGCTCAAATTGAGAAACAAAGGCAAGATTATTATCTAAAATGTTAAGTTGATATCTAGTACATACACCCTTTGAAGTATTACCAATGATTATATCTTTAGGGTGATACTTGGAAAATCTCTAATCCTTGTGTAGATCTTGACTTGGCAATTCTTCTTATTAATTTTGTGGTTCTTTATCTACTCTTGACGATTTGTTCTCATCATTATCCTTGTCTTCCTCTCTTGTAGTGTGCTCCAATTCCAATTTCTCAAAGTCACTTACAAGATTATCAACAAAAGAGCCTTTCTCAAGATCAAGCTTACTAGATTCATCAAATACAACATGCATAGATTCTTTTAACAACCATTGAACTCTTATTAAAGACCCTATAGGCCTTGCTAATGGTGGAATAACCTAAGAATATGCCCTCATTAGTTTTTGAGTCAAATTTTCCAAGATTATCCTTGGTATTCAATATATAACACTTACATCCAAATACTCTTAGGTATGATATCTTAGGCTTTCTACCATTCCATAGCTCATAAGAAGTTTTATTGAGAACGGGTCTTTTGAAAACTCAATTTGTAATATAACACAAAGTATTGATAGCTTCAACGTAAAAGTAATTTAGTAAAGAATACTCATTGAGCATAGTTCTAGCCATCTCTACTAGTGTTCTATTTTTCCTCTCTACAACACCATTTTGTTATGGCGTTCTATGAGTTGAAAAGTTGTGAAAAATCCCATTCTCTTCGTAATAAGATTCAAAAGACTCATTTTGAAATTCCTTTCCATGATCACTTTTTATTGAAGAAATGAAGTAACACTTTTCATTTTGAATTCTTTTTGCAAAGCTTTTAAAAGCATCAAAAGTATCATACTTATGAGCTAAAAAGGACACCTAAGTAAACTTAGAGTAATCATCAACTAGGACTAGTGCATAATGTTTCCCACCTAAACTAGCACTCTTAGTAGGTCCTATCAAATCCATATGAATTAATTGAAGAGGTCTAGATATACTTACAATATTCGTTACTTTGAAGGAAGAATGATGTTGTTTCCCCATTTGGCAAGGACCATTTGTCTTATCTTTAGAAAACTTTAGCTTTGGGAGACCTTCCATTAACTTTCCTTTTGATAAGCTTTGCAAGAGCTCCATGCTAGCATGTCGAAGCCTTCTATGCAATGCCAAGCTTTATCACTAAGAGACATAAGACAATTAAAAAATTGGTTAGCCAAATTATCTAAGTCAATTAGATAGGTATTACCTTTCCTTTCACCCTTGAAAACTACCTTTTTATCCACTAAAGTGGTAACTTGACATTCTCTATGGTCAAAGGTGACTTTATTACCTTTGTCACATAATTGACTTACACTAAGCAAATTATGTTGCAAGCCATCAACAAGAAAAACATCATTAATTAAAGAACAACCATTCTTACCAATAGTCTGAATGTCAATTACCTTACCCTTAGCATTGTTATTAAATGTGACATTACCACCTTTTGTTTCCTTTATGGCCATGAATAGCTTCTTATTGTCTGTCATGTGCTGTGAGCATCTATTAACCATATGCTAATCATTTGCTTCATTGGTGGTTGCCAAACACCCCTACACAACACAAATAACTTCAATACTTTCCTTGGATGCCTTTATGTTTTATGCCCTTAAAAGCTCATAAATTTAATACTTTCCTTCAAAAAATACTTAGAAGCTCACAAATTCAATATTTTCCTTTAAAAAAATGCTTAGGGAATACATAAAGATGAAAAGTTTAGACCTATTTATACCTTTGAGTGAGGTAGGTGAGTTAGGGTTTAGGCGTCTTCAGTGCTACGTGTGCTTTGGAAAGTAATTTTTATAGAGTAACCTTAGGATTTCAAAGCCTCTTTTCCCCTCTTTTAATGAGGCGGTATTTATAGATAATGGGTAGGTGCATAGGGCCAAAAATCAGTCTAGTTGCACCATGAATATTTTTAATCATAGAGAGGGAGATGAATCTCTTATAATTAAGGCTTTTATGCGAGTTGTACAATAAGGAATGGGTTGTACATCTCTATGTTAGGGCTATGCATCCTTGGGATTTAAAGGGGGACTAGTTTCAGAAGGATCTGAGTGCTAGAGTTTTAAGGTAGGTTGTACAACCTTATACATCGTTGTACAACCCTGGTTTGTGGGTAGTACAACCTGGCTAAATGGGTTGCATGACCCATCAACCCTAGTAAGTAGCTTTGGGCTGGTCTTAGGCTTCTCCAAGGTTTCCTAGGGCATCTCATGTCTTTTTTTGGCGATTCCCCTTGCATTTTAGGGATAGGTTCAGTGATTTTCATCATCGGTCTTACATCTAAAGTCCAAAATATGATGCTTATAGGTATCTTTTCTATCTTATCTTGTCATACTCTCGATATTCAAAATATTTAAGGACAAGGTTATGATGGTGCAACTAACATGCGTGTATAATGAAATGGATTGCAAGCTTTAATTTTAGGTGAATGTCTTTATGCTTATTATGTTCATTATTTTGCATACCATTTTATAATTGGCACTAATTACTACATCAAAGGAAGTTATACTTGTTCATTACTTTTTTACCAAGTTAAACTCCATTATCAATATTGTTGGTGCCTTATGAAGTGTAATGATCAATTAAAAGCTACTCATGCTTCAAATATTGCTCATTTGCTTAATATTAATGAGCTTCAAAGTAGAAAAAGACTAAATTAAATTGGTACTTTAAAAAGGGCAATTGATACTCATTAGAGTTTTCATTTGAAATCCATATCGATCTTGATAAAGGTGTTTAGTGCAACATATGAAGTTTTATTGAATATTATTAAGGATGGAGCTACACCTACTTAACATGGGAATGTCGATACAACTTATGCAATGTTAACTTCTTTTGAATTTGTTTTCATTTACATTTTATAAGAGAAATTTTAGAGATTTTTAATTTGCTTGGTCAAGCTTCATAATGTTAGTCGCGAGATATTTTGAATGCAATGCATCTTGTTTCATCTGCTAAGTTGCTCATTAAAAAATTAAGAGATGATAGATGGGATGAATTAATTACAAATGTGAAATCATTTTTTAATCAACTAATGTACCTATGTTGAATTTTAATGTCTATATATTGCAAAAAAAAGGAAGGGCTTGTCATTAATAAGATGAAATTACAAAAAAAACATCATTATAAGGTTCACATTTTTAATGCAGTGATAGAATCTCAATTACAAGAATTGAATAGTAAATTCAATGATAACATAGTGGAGTTAATTATTCTCAACTCAACATTAGATCCAAGAGAGATGTGCATATCATTCAGAATTGATGACATTTGCAAGTTGATATAGATGTTTTACCCACAAGACTTTGCAGAACATGAGATGCTATAGTTAAAAATACAATTTGAGCAGAGCATGTGCTACAACTTCCTAATCATAGAACATTAGTAACCATTTATGATTTATGTCAATGGTTGGTGAAAACTAAAAAATCAAAAATTTATCCACCTGTGTGTAGAATGGTAACTTCTCTTCTCACGCTTAGTTTCTATAACTACCAAAGAGCAATCTTTTTATGTTATGAGTATAGTAAAGACTACACTTTGTAATAAGATGAAGGATGAATTTCTTATTGATTGTTTACTAGTGTATATCAGAAAAAAAAATTTGCTAAAAAATTTAGCATAGATTCACTTATGGATGATTTTCGTGACATGCTAGGGAGGCATTCTAAATTAAAATAGATTAAGGATGTAATGATGTATTTTGAGATATTTAATGATGATTAGTGATATATTATTTGATCTAAATATAATATATTAAGATTTAAATTTCATTATTATATAAAATAAAATTTTGATCATCTAAGCTTTGAATGTTAAGCCCTCTTATGTTTAACCTTGGCTCTACCCCTGAGTATGGAAGGGGGAAAGGCGAGGGGAGGGAAAGATTATGGTAGAATGCTTAAACCTATGCACAAGGCTAAATATATCAAACAATTTTTATGATTTTTAGAAAGATATATAGCTTTGTTTGACTTTATTTGGTAATCACTATGAGTTTCTGTAAGAGATGATGTCATTCTCTGAATGTATGTAAGATAAATGGGTTTTGAGTTAGTTGATAAGTTGTAAAGTGTAACTTATGAATTTAGGATAGTTTAAGTTCAATAAAATAATATTTTATATGCATGTTGAAGCAAGTAATTTAGACAGTTATGGATATAAGTAATTACATAAGCTTAAATGAAAGATTAATTGCTATAATGTTTTGTTAATTAATATTGATAAAAAATAGTTATGAGATATGAATTAGGATTGATTAAAGTAAAATAAAAAAAAAAAAAAAGAGAAACAACTACTCCTTTTTTTTTCTGATACTTAGTAACCAAAAGCCTTCATGGCCAATATTGATTTTCAAGTAAAACAACAAACTACAAGCATGAGTATGCAAAGTATTTCAAATGAAGTTGTATGTATAATAACCAAGTACATTTGTTACCCATATTTGTATTTATATAAAAAGGCATACTAACTTTTTAGGAAAGAGAAAGAAAAAAAATATCAGAAAAATTGTGTGCTAAAATTGATATGGATTTGAATGATCTCCTGTGCTTAAAGCTATTCTTCTCATTATTAATAAAGATAATGGTGATGCAACATTCTTTATATTATGATTATATCTATTGATAGTCTAGTTAGAATGGTTGTTTGTATATATATATATATATATATATATATATATGTGTGTGTGTGTGTGTGTGTGTGTGTGTGTGTGTATGTGGGTGTGTGTGAAGTATTGGCTTATTGTTTCTAACTTTCCATGAATGAATGAATTTCTTTTTCAAAGTAGTAAGCTAACCAAAGTCCATTTATTTTAAGTAACTCCTTGATTGGATGTCTATCATAGCACTTAAGTGATTGTCATAGCAAGCGAGGTGAAGTGATAAATTTTTATATAAGCTATAAAAGATTTTGTTTATATAGTTCTTTGTTACTTGAGAATAAATAACAGTTCAAGTATAGGGAATTTGTTAGATGTAATTTATTCATAATATATGATAAAATTAGGTTATTTTGATTTCATTTAAGTTATTTTCCACATTTTGATGTTTTGTAGGTGTTTTACTAGGTTTAGAACGAAAATGGTGCAAAATAGGCAATTTTAAGGATGAAACAAGAACTTTAGATATGCAAAGAGTGACTGCAACCTATTACACCTACAAAAAAGTTATAGGTTGTGGCACCAACAGAGAAAGTTAGTTGTCACAACTGTTACAAAAGTCATAGGTTGCAGCATAAACGATTAATTTCCTATTATTTAGCCTACATTTTAGTCCAATTAAAAGAGTATAAAATGAAAAAGAGTGAAATAGAACAAAAAGAAACCTTCTAAATACTCAAAATATGTAGTTTTAAAAGAAGAAAATAAGAGAAATAAGGGTTCAATTCAAGAGCTAGTTTAAAAGTTCAAGAGATTGTTTGATTAAGGAAGAAAAAGAGGAGATCTAACAATCATCCAGCTAATTTGGAGAATCTTATTTCTTTCTCGAAGTTTCTTATTTCCTTATTTAAGATTATGTTTTTCCTATTGGATTCGTCTTGTTTTATTAGTATGTTAGGTAAAATCTTTTATCTAAGACCTTATGTAGCCATGGAAGATATTGAATGATTTATGACTTTAATGATAATATTGGAATTTTGTTCTTTTACAAGTGAATAATTTTTTAACCTAATGCTTGTAATTTCTTGGGCACCAATCATATGACTTTTATTTCATTTATAGACTTAGAGATGGAAAATTAAAGTAGAACTAAAATCAATTCCTTTAGGTTAATTAATGAGTAGAGATATCCACTTAACCTATTGTTATCATTTAAAAGATTGCTAGACTAAATGAGTGTTTTTGTTTTTAATTCACATTGATAAATAGTTCTATGAAATAGAATCATAAAGTTAAGTGATCATTCAAGAGAGAAGACCTAAATGTTGTGGAGACAATCATAAATTTAAATAGACCTAAAATCAATTCCTTTAAGTAAATTGATGAGCAGAGATACCTCCTTAATCTATCATTATCATTTAAAGGATTACTAGACTAAAAGAGTGTTTTTTTTTTTTTTTACTTCACATTGAGAAATGGTTCTATGAAATAAAATCATAAAGTTAAGTGACTATTCAAGAGAGAGGACTTAAACAATGTAGAGACAATCGATAATTGCAATGCTTAATCTAACATTTCATTAAAAAGAGTATTGATTTCATGACTTTCTAATGGTGAGATCAAATGTCATAGGTTGTTTAATATAAGATTTTCTTTCTCATTCCTTTTGTCATTGTTAATTAGATTAGTTTATTTTTCATTGCAATAGTAGTTGTCAGTTAAGATATCAAGTTATTGTTTTCCAGATACAAATAGAACCATCATATTTCAATACTTATTACCCTTGTCTTTGTGAGACAATATTTACACTCATTGTGCACTATTATTACTTATATGATGCATATACTAGTGACCATTGGCAAGTTAAATAAATATCATGAGAGACTTTAACGGAGGAGTATAAATCTCTACTTTAGGAATCAAGACTAATTACAAGTGACATCATGCTTGAAGAGTGGAGGAAATTTACACAGCTACTAAGAAAGTACATAAGCGTTTTTACATGGACATATGATGACATGCCAAGGATTGATTGATAAGTAGTTGAGCATAAAATTCCTATTTACTGACACATGAATCCAGTAAAGTAGAAGCTTGGATGAATGCAAAAAGAATGGGCATAGTGATGAAAGAACAAGTGTCCAAACAATGGAAAGCCAAGTTCTTGGAAGTGGTGGACTACCCTAAATGGTTGGCTAATATAGTAGTGGTACATAAGAAAGACAAGTTAAAATGTGTGTCGACTATCAAAATTTAAACAAAGCATACTCCAAAGATACTTTCTTTGCCCCCCATCGTTATCTTGGTTAATACTGCAACTACTTATGCTATTTACTCCTTCATGGATGGCTTTTTAAGCCACAATCAAATCCTTATGGCCATTGTGCATAAGGTGAAAACTGCCTTCATTACTAAATGAGGTACCTATTGTTCTTGAATAATGTCATTTGGGTTGAAAAATGTTGGTGCAACTAACTAACAAATGGCAATGCATTATTTCATGACTTGATATATAAGGAGGTGGAGGTATACTTCGATGACATGATGTTAAAGTTGGAAACACAAAAAGGACACTTTGAAACTTTAGAGAAGTTCCTTTAAACTAATGCAACCTTGGGCCCAACTTGAAAAAGTATGTATTTGATTTTACATCGAGCAAGTTATTGGGTCATGTAGTAAAGGTGAAGGCCTTATAGGATATTCTCATATTAAAAATAAAGAATGAGATTTTAGGTTACTTAGGATGTTTCCAATACATCAGCAGATTCATCGTAAAGCTCGCCCCAATTTGCGAGCTAATTTTTAAATTGTTAAGAAAGGACCAACAGGTGGTGTTGAACGAGTAATGTTAGAAAGCCTTTAAATGAATAAAAGAGTATTTATCTACCTTGCTAGTGTTGAGACCATCAAAGCTAGAAAAACACTTGATCTTGAGACCATCGAAGCTAATAAAGCACTTGATCTTGTAGTTGATTGTGGAGGATAGATTTGAAGGAGCAATGTCAGCACTAGGGGATGGCAAAGATAATGAACATGTTATATACTACCTCAGTAAGAAATTACTCCCTTATGAAAAGAAGTACAACTTGATTAAGAAGATGTGTCTGGCAATGGCTTGGGCTACCAAGAAGCTACCACATTATCTCCAACCACACTTAGTAGAGGTTGTTTCGAAATTGGATCTAGTTAAGTATCTATAAGAGGCCCATACTTTATTGAAAAGTTGGCAAAATGGCTAATACTTCTTATCAAGTTTGATATGAAGAAGATAATTATTTGGCAGTTATAAAATATTTGGCATTATAACAACTTATAGACAAAGAACATGAACCTCTCTAATTTCTTGATGAAGGTCAAAGAGCAATAGAACTATAAAGATGGATAATGTACTTTGATGGAGTAGTTGACAAGAAAGTGGTAGAAGTAGGAGTGATTTTGATTTCACCTAAAGAAGAACTGTTGCTTATAGTTAGGAAGTTAGACTTTAGAGTGAGCAACAACATAGAAGAGTACAAAACATGTGCATTTAGGTTAGAATCACTAGTTTAGATAAGGGTAAGGATGGTGGAAGTGTTTAAAGACTCTTTGTTAGTGGTTTCCCCAAAGACTGATAAATGGGAACTAAAAGAAGAACAGTTGAGATTGTACTTAAGATACCTAAGGATGTTGAGCAAAAACATTCAAAGAATTATATTCCATCACCTTCTATAGGAAGAGAATATAATGGTAGATGCCTTGGATACTTTAATTATTATTTAGGATGGACTCAAAAGAATGCTAATGAGACCTTTACTCACGCTTAAGCCTAGAATATTGTGCTATGATAAAGAGAGGGTAATACAAGTGTTTATGGAAATTGGCCTTGGTATTATGATGTGTAAACACACTTAGAGAATGGAATATACCCTGAAAGGGCAGAAGGGAAAGATTGAGATGTGATATAAGGGTTAGTGTAAGCACTTCAAGATTTTGCTCGAATAAGTGGAATCTTGCTTGCAACTCCATCCTTTTATCAATCAACAATGGGATTGAGAGGATAAGGTTTTTGACATTAGTGATAACCCCAAAGTATTTCATGCCTTAGATCGTTGGTGGATCTTTTAGGCCTTGCACAAATTTCAAAGCCCATTTGTCTAAATGGCGATTATTAGGGGACCAAGGTGAGACTTATACAATATGTTATCCCTAAGAATGTGGAGTTGCACTTAACTTTGGTCAAGACAAGAGTCCAAGGAAGACAAAATTTGAACCTAAGCTAAGCTAATTAGAAAGCCTATTTCATCTTGACCCCATCAGAGATTGGGTTCAAAAATTATTTATGGCTTGAGGAATAGGTTAGGGACCACCAAACCGCTCGAAAATTGGGATTCATCCTTTTGGCATCTTTAGTCCATCTTTAATATTTTAGTTGAATTATTGATTAGTCCAATTAATAGCCCTAGGCATGCATCTAAATGCAATAAACTTAAACAAATATAGTCAATAACTCAAAGAGGTAGGGGGTCATGCATCATGGCAAAGGAGTATCATACATATCCATATATCCACACATAACATTCCAAAGAGGGGAGTGGGATCATGTGACATGGAATAGGCGTTTAACATAAATTATCATCAAACCATACCAGCATAATCATTCATAATCATGCAAGGTGATAATCAAGACCAAATTCATGGTCTAACCCAAGTAAGAACATCTATACCTAAAGAAAGAGGATAAGTTAGTAATTAATAAAAAGAAAAAAGATAAAAAAAAATAAATGAAAGGCTATCAAAAATCCATAATAATCATCTTACCACATCTCCTAAGTTGAGGAACTAAATCAAGCATAGTATTAAACATTCAAACATAAATATATATGCATCATGAAAAGAAAGAATCCTAAACATGCAATGCAATGCTTAATAGAGGATCTTCATTGGCCTAAGGCTAGATCATCATGAAAGGGTCTTATGATTAATGAATCCTCACCTTGTGTAGCTCATAAAGAGCTAGGCATCCATATGCATGGCTAACCATGGTAGGGGTTAGTATGTAACTCAAAGAAAAGGAAGAAGTGCAAGGCCAAGGTACTAATTATGTATTCCAAGCACAAACATAACAATAAAAAGGACTTTCAAGGTTATTAAAATCTTATGCTCCTCACTTCGTCATTGTCTTAAATGATTGAAACAGTATCAAAACCAACACCAACCTAAAAGTATCATAACATAAAACATCATATAAAAAGGGTTATTGGCCCTAGGCACCAAGAAGGGATATAAAAATTAAAACAGGAAAAGGAGAAAAGAAATGAGTAGGAAAAAAACACATGATTTATAGTGGTTCAGGTATAAACAACCCTACGTCTACTCCTCAATTCTTAGAAATTAGGCATTCCACTATCTTTCAAAGGTGTTTTCAAGCTTACACCAAACTTTTACACTTGAATTTTGAAGGCTCACACAATAACCTATACTCTTGTGTTTTGAGGCCCACACAACAACCTTTACTCTTGTGTTTTAATAGGCTCACACAACAACCTCTCTTAGTGTTTTGACAGGCTCACACTATAACCTATAACAATTGGTGTTTATGCTCACACCCAATAATGACTTAAAGAATAGAAAAGATTGAGTAGCAAAATTGCAAGAGTTTGGGTACAAAGTTATCAATTCTCTTGCATTTACATATGTTTAGTGAAATATTTATATCCTCTACCCACCAAAGAGATGTTGCAATAAAACTGGCATAAAATTATCAAAGTGTACTAGACAGATTTTCACATTAAATGCTTGACAGTCTTAATTCACGGTCGCTACTATTCGTTAGCGGTCGCGAAATCCAAATTCCATATAGAAACCCTGTTTGTGTCTAATGGCTGGTCCACATGGCAGCTTCTCATTAGTTCACCAGGAAAATATAGTCGTAGCCTTTTACCTGCTCTCAAAAGTAGCGATCGCGATTTTTCTTGTACAGGCCGCGACTGAGGACGCGAATTCTTCTGCCAAAAGTGTTCATCTTTTTCTTTTGGGTTTGCGGTCGCTACCAATAAGTTCCCATTGCGATTTTTGATTTCGAACGGTTACCTGAGACACTTGTCAAGCTGTGGTTATGGACTTGATTCCCTCTTGAGTTACTTTAAAATTCGCAGTCACGACTGAAGTATGGCTTACATCGCCAATTCGTATGTGACTCTGATTTTCCTTCTTTGAATTGGTCGCGGTAGAGAAGTGGCCCGCAAATATGTCTCTCCATTTTGTCAACTTGCCTTGGTCTAGTTCGGGGTCGCGATTTATTAAGTTGTGGTCGCGAGTTAGAAGGCATTAGCTTACTTTGGAGATTTTTAAATTCATCTAACTTCCAATGTAAAGATTAACTAAAAACTGCAAAACAACACTTAATATGAAACATTAGAATTGATAAATCCTCTTTGTCAATATCAAAAGAGGTCCAAGACCTAGGGTTAACCTCTCTAGTCCAACAATCTCCCCCTTTTTGATTTTGACAACATAGATTGATCCTAAGTGAAAGAATAATACAAAAATGTGAAGTTTGAGTATTGCATGAATGAAAGCTTAAGATGAAAAAGTATTGCATGAATGAATGCTTAAGATGAAACTTCTAAGTTTTTGCATTCAATCAAGCAAAGTGAAATTTCTAAAAAGCTAAGTATGATGCTCATGTTGATGCTCATGATGATGCTCCCCCTTAACATATGCTATAATTTTCAAGTTAATATTGCTTTTTAAACTAAAAGCTTACTATATCTTCCCCTTTAGCAAGATAAAAAAGAAAGTGTAAGGGAAACAGTTATAAGCATACATAAGGAGTAAAAGAAGAATACTTTTATAAAGATAAAATGCATCAAACACATAAGACAATATATTGCAAGAAAATAACTTTTTATTTACATAACTGTGGGATCACAATATTTATTAAAAAATAAGAAAACATGAAGAAAATGAAAACAAATACAGAAGATCCCTAATCTAGAGGAATGGAAAATCATTATCATCTCCAGAAGATGGTGCCTCTTGTACTTGTGTTGCTCCCTTGGCTTCTTCCTCATCCTCAACGTCTTCATTGCCATCTCCATCTTGCGTATCTTTAAATTCGGTAAAGTCCGAAAGATGGCAAGGAGGAACTCCTAGTTTCTGTTGAAGATCCATCATATCACTGTGAAGATGTGAAAGGAAGAGGAACCTTCTCTTCATCATCCTTATTAGTTTATGAAGCTTTTGATTAATAGTGGCAAGAGATAACTTTGTCTTGGCTTTTAGTTGAAGAGGAGGGACTTGTATGTTGCCTTCTTCAATTTGAAACCTCTTTCTCTTAGAAGCTTGAAAGGTCTCTATCTTTTTTGCCCTTATTGCACCAAGGGTATAAACATATGTGTCTAGATTTATTGCCTTAGCGTTTATGAGATAGGTTAGGTCTAGAAAGTTTTGAAAGGGAAAGAGCTTCTTAGTAAGGAATTTCTCTTTCTCCTCATCAAGTGCTCCAACAAAATGGTAGATGGCTGTTATGTGGGAGGGCAAGAGAAACTGACTTTTAGGTTTCGTACTCATGTGAATCAATTGATCCATAAGGTAACGACCGATTTGGATTGGTTTGTTTTTGACAAGGCAAAATAAGAATGCCAAGTCCTTTTGAGAAACCTTCTCATTACCATCACCTCTTGCGTTTATAGAGAAATTGATGATGCGATGAAGGATCCAAAGGGGTAGGGATTTGCTGTGTTTGGATAGAGAAGAGTTGGGGTCATGTTTGGTTTCAATAGAAATCTTTGACCAAAATTCGGAGAAGATAACGTCAAGTGCAAAGATAATGAAGCGAATGTGTTCTCCAACTTGCAAGTTGAAAAAGGAAGACAATTGGTCGAAGGTAATGTAGAAAGGGTGGGTCATCAAAGGCTCGGAACACTAACTCGTATTGGTCGGCTCTTGAATCGAATTTTCAGCTTAGTTGCATGGTGCACATAAACTCTCGTATAACCTCCTCATATCCGAGTTCATCTCGAAAAGATGAACTCATTCCATCCCAAGTTAGAGAGAAAGGCTCTAATTTCAATGTTGATGCCTAATGTTTCTAGCATGAATGTTGATGGAATCTTGTTTGGGAGAATGACTTTGGAAGAGTTTGCCTTGAATCAATCTTTTTCTTCCTTGGTTATTCGCTTCATGAGATGGAGGGCATGAGGTGCAGAGGGTTGAGCCATTGCCTTGCCCTTGTCTGCCTTGGAGAACTTCTTACGAGCCATAGCAAAAAGGAGAAAGCTTAATGATTTAGAGAGATTTTGAGAGAGAGAGTTAGTGTTTGGAAGTAGAGTGAAGAGAGTACTGTTGAAGGAGGTATTTATAAGCTTAAAAGGGGTGTGAAAATGGTAAAAAATGGCTAGAAATGGATTAAATAAAGAGAGGAAATGGTTGGCAGTCAAATCATTTAATTGCCTTAGCGGTTACTCTAATTTGCATCTACGAATTCATGAGTCGCGATCGCGAATTCTGGAAAATATGAGTAATAGATAAATTTTTCTCAAGAAAAGGCGCGTCAACGGTCACATTTTTGACAAACTGACCAAAATTTGAGGTGGAGCAGTAATTTCGCAACCTCGAATTGACATTTGATAGCCGGGTGAAATTGACTTGCAATTCATGGTCGTGAAAAAGGAATAGCGACTGTGAATTATGAGTCAACAAGGATAAGAATTGAAAAACCAATTTTTGAAAAATGAAAAATTGTGATCCACCGGAACTCATACATCAATATCACAAATCAACAAATACCAATACACATAGCAATATTACACAAGAGATCAAAAATTTTCACTTTAGGGAGCTTCCATCAAGCATTCCCAATTCTCTCTTGATGAAGTTCAATCTTTCTTCATTTAGAGGTTTGGTGAAAATATCTACAAGTTTATGATTTGTGTCAATAAATTCTAACACAACATCACCTTTTTGCACATGATCTTTAAGAAAATGATGTCTAATGTCTATGTGCTTAATTCTAAAGTGTTAGATGGGATTTTTAGAGAGATTAATAGCACTTGTGTTATCACAATTAATGGGAATGTGATCAACTACTTTGCCAAAATCCTTCAATTGTTGTTTCATCCAAAGAACTTGGGTGCAACAATAACCCGTCGCCACATACTAGACTTCCATGGTGGATAAGGCAACCGATTATTGCTTTTTACTGAACTAAGAAACTAGACATTCACCTATAAATTGGTAAGTTCCAAAAGTGCTTTTTCTATCTAATAAGCTACCAGCATAATCCGTATCTGAATACCCTACAAGGCTAAATGAGGAATCCCTAGGATATTATAGCCCTAAGTGTATAGTGCCATACAAATACTTAAAGATCCTTTTAGTAGCATTCAAATGAGACTCTCTAGGGGAGGATTGAAACCTAGCACACATGCGAACACTAAACATGATATCTGGCCTAAAAGCAATAAGATAAAGCAGAGATCCGATCATACCTCGATATCTCTTTTCATCTACCACCTCACCCGATTCATCCATATCTAGCTTAATGGTACTACTCATCAGAGTTTTAGCTACCTTGTAACCATCCATGCCAAATTTCTTTAGCATCTCCTTTGTGTACTTGGCTTGGTTGATGAAGATCCTTTCTTTAGATTGCTTGATTTGTAGACCGAGAAAGAATTTGAGCTCTCCTATCATGCTCATTTCAAATTCCCTAGTCATACACTTAGCAAAATCCTCATAAAGAGATTCATTAGTTGCACCAAAGATAATATCATCAATATAGATTTGAATGATTAATGTATCATGCTTGTGTTTTTTGACAAAAAGTATGGTGTCCACCTTTCCTTTCTCAAAATCATTTTTCAAGAGAAATGAACTAAGTCTTTCATACCAAGCTCTTGGAGCTTGTTTCAATCCATATAAGGCTTTATTCAATTTGAAAACATGGTTTGGAAAACAATGAGACTAAAAACCAAGAGGTTGTTCAAAATAGACTTCCTCCTCTATAATGCCATTCAAAAAAGCACTTTTCACATCCATTTGAAAAAGTTTGAAATTCATATGACATGTAAATGCTAAGAGAATCCTAATGGCCTTTAATCTTACTACAGGGGCAAAGGTTTCATCATAATCTATGCCTTCCTCTTAGTTGTATCCCTTAGCAACCAATCTAGCTTTGTTTCTAGTAATGAAACCTTGCTCATCTAACTTGTTCCTAAACACCCACTTACAAACTATAATTGGGTGTTCTCTAGGCCTAGGGACAAGTTCCCATACCCTATTTCTCTCAAATTGATTGTGTTATTCTTGCATAGCAAGTACCCAATTTTCATCATCAAGAGCCTCATCAATTGACTTGGGCTCAAGTTGAGAAACAAATGTAAGATTATTATCTAAATGATGAAGTTGAGATCTAGTACTTACACCCTTAGAAGTGTCACCAATGATTAAGTCCTTGGGGTGATCCTTGGAGATTCTCCAATCTTTAGGTTGATCTTGGGTTGGCTTTACTTATTGTTGATGATGTTGGTCTTCATCTACTCTTGATGAATCACCTTCTTCTTTATGTTTATCAACTTTTTTTGTAGAATCATCCAATTCCAGCTTTTCAAGATCACCTATAAGATCATCAACAAAATACCTTTCCCAATATCAAGTTTACTAGACTCATCAAAGACAATATTCATAGATTCTTCAACTACCATTATATTTTTGTTAAAGACTCTATATGCTTTACTTGTGGTGGAATAACCTATGAAGATTCCTTCATTGGTCTTGGTGTTTAAAATATAACACTTATATCCAAATACTCTAAGGTATGAGATCTTGGGTTTTCTACCATTCCAAAGCTCATAAGAAGATTTATTAAGAATGAGTCTTTTGAAAACTCTATTTGCAATATAACATGAGGGATTAATGGCTTCGGACCAAAAGTAATTTGGTGAGAAATACTCATTGAGCATTGTTCTAGTCATTTCTACCAAAGTTCTATTTTTCCTCTCTACAACACCATTTTGTTGTGGTGTTCTGGGAGTTAAAAAATTATGAAAAACTCCATTCTCCAAACAATAATTTTCAAAAGACTCATTTTAAAATTCCTTTCCATGGTCACTTCTAATAGAAGATATGAAGTAACCGTTTTCATTTTGAACCCTTTTTGTAAAACTTTTGAAAGCATAAAATGAATCATTCTTATGAGCTAGAAAAGATACCCAAGTGATCCTAGAGTTGTCATCTACAAGGACTAGTGCATAATGTTTTCCACCTAAGCTAGCACTTCTAGTAGGTATTATCAAGTCCATATGGATAAGTTGAAGAGGTTTAGATATACTTATAACATTTTTGGCTTTGTGAGAGGCAAAGTGTTGCTTCCCCATTTGGCATGGACCACATGTCTTGTCTTTAGAGAAACTTAGCTTGGGAAGTCCTTCCACTAAGTTTCCTTTGGATAGGCTTTGAAGAAGATCCATCCTTGCATGCCCAAGCCTTCTATGCCACAACCAAGCTTCATTGCTCAAAGACATAAGACACTTAAAAGATTGGTTAGACAAATTGTCTAAGTCAATTGAGAAGGTATTGTCTTTCCTTTCACCCTTGAAAATAACCTCTTCATCCACTAAAGTGGTGACTCGGCATTCCCAAGGATCAAAGGTGACTTTATTACCTTTATCACACAATTGACTTACACTTAACAAGTTATGTTGTAAGCCACTAACTAAAAGAACATTATCAATTAAAGAACATTGATCCTTACTAATGGTTCCAATACCAATTACCTTACCCTTGGCATTGTTGCCAAATGTGACATTTTCACCTTTTTTTTCTTTCAATGTTGTGAATAACTTTCAATTTCTAGTCATGTGCTTGGAACATCCACTATCCATATGCCAATTGCTTGATTTTGTGGTTGCCACATTCCCCTAAATAACAATAGTAAGTGACCTTTTCTTAGGTACCCAAGCATACTTGGGTCCTTGAGGGTTAGAAGATGAAGGGTCCTCTAATTTGAGTTGAGCCTTCATAATATAACAATGAATGTTAATATGTCCAAATCTCATGCAATAATGGCATTAGAGTTTAGACTTAAAAGTCTTTCTCCTTTGCACAAATTTAATATGAGTAGGAGGCCTTCTCATACCTTGGTCATGTGAATGCATGTATGAACATATATGATGAGTAGGAGCAAAAAAGTTTTTTATGAGAATGATCATGCTTTTTGTTTAGATATAAGTATTGTTAACTCTTTGAGTCTTAGCTATAGAGCTTGGAAGAGCTTTCCTTTTGCCCTTACGCTTAGGAGGCTTAGTGAACTTTCCTTTTGCCCTTACGCTTAAGAGGCTTAGTGCTACGAGCACTTTTCTTCCCAATTACCTCAATGCTAGATGTTTGAGGTTCTGAAGATCTAATAAATGTTGTATTAGATGATGAGAAGGCTCCATTGAAGCCCAAACCATGTCTAGCTAGTGGTGGTCTTTATGACACAATCAATGTGTCTAAGGCTTCTTTTCCCTTATGGAACTTAGAGATTGAGCTTCTAAGCTCAATGACTTCTACTTTAAGAGTGTCATTCTCCTTTCTTAATGAAGCCATTGAAGAAGATGATGTGGAAAGTTTTTCTACTAATTTTTTGAGTTCTTCATTAGAAGTTCTCAACTCATTTACAAGATCACTAAGAGTCTTGTATTCATCTTCTAATTTTGAACACCTTTTCTTATAAGTTTTTACTTGTGACTTATACTCGTCACACCTCATGGTTAGAGCCTCTAAAAGCTCTTCATCTATCTCATCAAATTCGAAATCATAATTAAAATGGGAAGAAGTACTTACCTTATTTCAAAAATCTTATTGTGCCATGAAACATATGTTGGCAACCTCTCCTTCTTCCTCTGCTTCACTTAAGCTTTCATCCCAAGTGGCTGAAAAACTCTTCTTCTTCTCTTTGTCCCATCTCTTCTTCTTCTTTAATTTGGGACACTCATACTTGATGTGGCCTTGCTTGCCACATTCATAACAAGTGACATAGTTAGATTTCTCTCTTGGATTAGGAGTTGTCTTCTTAAAGCCTTTTCTTTCTTTTCTTCTATTGAACAACTCTTTTGTCCTCCTAAAGAGCATTACTAGTTCCTCTTCTTCCTTGTCACTTTCTTCATCACTTGAGGTTTGTTGAACCCTTAAGAGCCATGGTTTTTCTCTCTTTTTATGGTTTGTCTCCTTGGCCTCTTAGCTTCTTCATTTGTTCATCTTTTTATAAGGCCAACTCATGAGTTAAGAGTTTGCCTATCAACACATCGGTTAGAACCTTTCCAATCTCTGGATTGGACTCTTGTATGCTGCAAACTCTAGCACCAAATTTATCTAAAGGAAGCGTTTTAAGGATTTTTGTGTTTACCCCATAGATAGTGAGAGCTCTTCTAAATTTCTTCATGTTGGTGACAATGGACAAGAGCCTATTTGTCATTTTTGTGATGCTCTCATTGTCCTTCATCATGAAAAGTTCTCATCCAGTGACATACATCTCCAAATGGCTTGATTTGATTAGAGTTGTGCCTTCATGATAGTTCTATAAAGTCTTCCAAAGAGCATGTGTTGTTTGACAAAGTTGCACTCTTCCAATCTCTTCTCTAGAGAGTGAGCTTAGAAGAATGGTCATTGCTATTTTGTTCTTGCCATTTGATCTCTGGTGAGCTTCAACCCATTCTTCCCTTGGGATTAATTCTTCATTACCATCCACAACTCTGGTGGGTGGCTTCTATTCCTTGATTACCACATCTCAAAGGTCCACCATATCTATGTCAAGATAGATCTCCATCCTATACTTCCAATGAGTATAATCTGTTCCATCAAAGTGAGGCTTAAGTTGTGGGTGGGTTCCCTGTTGTGCCATGATCTTTGTTCACCCAATGAAGGTTTAATTATGAAGCTTGGCTCTGATACCACTTGTTGGCCCTAGGCACTTAGAAGAGGGGGGGAGGGGGAGGGGGAGGGGGAGAGGGTTGCATTGGTGTATAAAAATTAAAACAGGAAACGGAGAAGAGAAATGAGTAGGAAAGAAACACACGATTTATAGTGGTTCAGGTATAAAGGACCCTACGTCCACTCCCCAATTCTTAGAAATTGGGTATTCCACTATCTTTCGAAGGTGTTTTCAAGCTTACACCAAACTTTTACACTCGTATTTTAAAGGCTTACACAACAACCTATACTCTCATGTTTTGAGGCTCACACGACAACCTTTACACTTGTGTTTTAGCAAGCTCATACAACAACCTTTCTTAGTGTTTTGATAGGCTCACACTATAACCTATAACAATTTGTGCTTATGTTCACACCTAACAATGACTTAAAGAATAGAAAAGATTGAGTAGCAAAATTGCATGAGTTTGGGTACAAAGTTATCAATTCTCTTGCATTTACATTTGTTTAGTGAGCTATTTATAGTCTCTAGCCACCAAAGAGACGTTGCAATAAAACTAGTACAAAATCATCAAAGTGTGCTAGACAGATTTTCGCATTAAATGCTTGACAATCTTAATTCACAGTCGCTACTACTCGTTAGCGGTCGCGAAATCCAAATTCCATATTAAAATCCCATGTGTGTCTAACGGCTAGTCCACGTGGCAGTTTCTCATTAGTTCACCAAGAAAATATAGTCGTTGCCTTTCATCTACTCTCAAAAGTAGCGGTCATGATTTTTCTTATACAGGCTATGGCTGAGGATGCAAATTCATCTGCCAAAAGTGTTTAGCTTCTTCTTTTGGGTTCGTGGTCACTACCAACAAGTTTCCATCGTGATTTTTGATTTCCATTGGTTACCTGGGACACTTGTCAAACTGTGGTTGTGGACTTGATTCCCTCTTGAGTTGCTTCTAAATTCACAGTCGCGACTGAGGCATGACTTACACCACAAATTCGTCTGTGACTTCAGTTTTCCTTTCTTTGAATTGGTCATAGCAGAGAAGTGGCCCGCGAATACGTCTGTCCATTTTGTCAACCTACCTTGGTCTAGTTTGCGATCGTGAATTAGAAGGCACTAACTTACTTTGGAGATTTTTAACTTTATCTAACTTCCAATGTAAAGATTAACTAAAAACTGCAAAATAACACTTAATATGAAACATTAGAATTGATCAATCCCCTTTGTCAAGATCAAAAGAGATCCAAGACCTAGGGTTAACCACTCTAGTCTAACAAGGGTTATAAAAAAAACACTTTAAAACCACACCAAGGTACTATTTTGAGATGAATAAACATCCTAGGATGTTATTCATCATCCCATTTTGTTACTAAAACATTGAAACACCCTAAAAAAGGGTTTCAGAATAGGACAAATGATGCAAATGGCCAAGGCAAATTAAATGAGGATCCACTTCAACTTCAAGGCCTAATCATAAGGGGAAGGCTAAAGAAGTTTAAGGAATCAATTGGAGCATTCATGCAATAAAAAGTTACACTTGGATTATCCCAAGAAGAGAAAAGGATGCGTGAAGCCCAATTAAAAGATGATAAGAGCTTAAACCCTTCAAATAGAGCACTTAACTTAATATAATAATGCCTAACTTGTGGAGAGCACCAAAGCACAACTCAATTCATCCAAGACATGATAACAAAAGTCTAGGTATGTAAAAGGAAACCCAAGACATGAAAACATCGAACTAAGGCCTAAAGTTAAAGATTTTTACAAGATATTCTTAGTTGGCTATATTTTCTAATACCATTAGGATTTCCTTATTAGGTTAAATCCTTTTCCTTTTTTTTTTGTTTAGTATTACTAATTATTCTCTAGTTAGAAAAATGGTTAATTGGCCAATCATAATGTTTCTTCAGTTTTCTTATTTAGCTTAGGATTGTCTTTTCCTTTGTAAATTAGGAAAACTTGAAATCTATTAGGGAATGTAAACCAAATCCTATTAGATTTTGGATTAAGCATTGTAAGGCTATAAAAAGCCTCTCCAATTAAGCTAAGAGGGCATTAAATCAATATTATTTCTGCTAGTAGATTTGCTTGTAATATTAAATTCTCTTCTTGAGTTCTTAGGTAGACTTGGTGAGATTGTTTAGTGAAGGGTTAATAATATCACAAACTTGTTAATTCTGATCTTAAATTTGCTTTGTTGATTTAGGGTTTAAGTTAACACAACTTTGAATCTTTATAACTTAGGTTGTTATAAATAAGTTTTCTAAAGGTCTAGTTGGGATTTGAAGATTGAAACTCCAATACTTAGTTTGATAGATTTGGGCAACTATTCTTTAGCATTTGATTAAAAATCAATCTAACCTTGTTCATATCATTTGGTATCAAAGCTAAAGCTTTAAATCAAGTAAGTTATTTGTTGTTCTTTGTGTCCTTATTGTTTTTGCATTAATTTGGTTTTTATCTCCTTTATAGGGCTCTAATTCTATTTTTTTCCGTTCTATCTTATTCAATCTATTTTTTTCAATTCTATATCATCAAATTAGTTTGTTTAATCACTCTTTTGTGTTTAATTCCAACTCTAGGCCATTAGCATCAAGAAATCACAAAAGGATTACATACTACAAAACTAGCTAGTTTTTTATCTCCATTTTGTTTCTTATATCCTAATTCATTTTTCATTATATCTTAAGCATTCTTTGTGTTTGTTTATGTGTCTAAGGCCAAACCAAACTCATCAAAGTTGAAAGAAAAGTGCAAATTGTGATACCACTCAATTCCTTCAATTCAACATTCATTAGTTTCTTTGTATTGTTAAGTTGTTCTTTATGTTTCTTTTGATTCCAATTATATTTTAGCTTCAAAAAAAAAAGAGAAAAACATCAAAGTAAAAAAAAGGGTTAAAAAAAAAGAAAAAAAAGCTAAAGATCACATTAAACTTGTTTGCAAACTAAGTAGTTAATTTTGAAGTTCTCATTGGTATTCGGTATAGGCTATAAAATTCCATTAATTTCAAGTTTAATTTTAGTCTTAACACTTTAAAATTCCTTTTTTATCTTAAAATTTTGATTAGGCCTTTAAGAATTTATTTCTTACACCGATTGTGTTGATTTTGAAATCCTTTGTTTGCTAAGTCTTTCCAGGATTAGTTTGCTTGTTTGTGTTTAGTTTAAAATTGAATTCAACATAAAGTAACTTAAGTCCTTAAAGAATTAAAAAAAAAAACAATCCAAGAGAGGTAAAAGGCAAGAGTGGTGAGCTTTAAAAAGGGTAAAAGCCTATTTTGAGTTAAACATGAGTATGAATGCTATCTTTTGAGTGTAAACATGTGATGTACTGTTTGTTGAGGTTTTCTTTCATTATTTACTAACCATGGTAGATCCTAAAGAAGAACTAGATTGGAAGTTGTTTATAAAAGCTTTACAAGCTCATATGGCCTAAATTGAGAAGTAATTCCAAATAATGCATAAGAAGATCGAAAGCTTGCAAATCACCTCAAATTCCAACAACACCTATACCAATTATAAGCAATCAAACATGGGAGGATTGTTTAAGATGATAAGGAGGGCAATTTCACGAAAGGCAACTCATAAAGATCTAGTAAGCAAGATGACAATCTTAATAGCATTAAGATAAAAAATTCTTACCCTTAGTGGTTCTAATGATCCCGAAGCCTGTCTATCTTCGGAAAAGAAGGTAGATTTTATTTTTGATTGTTATAATTATAGAAAGGATAAGAAAGTTAAATTAACTATTATTGAATTTATAGGATATGATTTTATATGGTGGGATAAAATTAGAAGTATTAGAAGAAGATGTAGGGATCTGCCAATTTGTACTTAGGTAGATATGAAGAGGGCCATGAGAAATAGATTTGTTCCTAGTTATTACCTTAGAGATGTACACAAACTGTTGCAAAGACTTGTATAAGATAATAGGAGTGTGGAAGAGTATTATCAAGATCTTGAAGTCACCTTGATGAGGGTTAAACCTGAAAAGTCTATGAAGCAAACTTTGGCACATTTTCTTACTAGTCTCAATAGGGAAATCGTCAGTGAAGTTGAGTTAAAGCAATATCAAACTTTGGAGGAATTGTATCACCTTGCTACTATGGTGGAGAGGCAACATAAAAGTAAGCATTATAAGCCCAATTTCAATTCAATTTCTCGGACTAACAAGTTTAAAAGTGGTGATAAGCCTAACAATAGGCCTAAGATTGAACCACCACAAAAGGAAGAAAGGAGAAACCTTAACTCTAATGCTAAGGTTGAACCCCCTAAAAGGCCAAGTTCAATTGTTTACTTTAAGTGCCAAAGGAGAGGACATATGGCACATGATTGACCCAATATGAGGACTATGGTTTTGCATGATAGAGAGATAGTAAGTGATGATAAAGATGATGGCTATGCAATCGACCCTAAGATGCCTTTATTAAAAATGCTAATGATGATGATTTTGAGGATCCCAATGAGGTAACTAGTAAGAATATTATTGTGATTAGCCATTCTTTTAAGAGTGCAAGTTAAGGATGATCAAATTTAAAGGGAAAATATTTTTTATTCTAGGCGTAGGATAAATGGTAATTTATGTCTTACTATTATTGATGACGGTAGTTGCACTAATGCGACTAGCACCTATGTTGTTGAAAGGCTAAATTTACCAACCATGAAACATCTTAAACCTTATAACTTGTAATGGCTAAATGATAGTAAAGAAGTAAAAGTCACTAAGCAAATTTTGATATGTTTTTTATTGGTAGATATAAGGATGAGGTACTTTGTCATGTTATTCCTATGCAAGCTAGCCATATACTTTTGGGTTAACCATGGTAATTTGATAGACAAATGAAACATGATGGGTTCTCTAATACTTATGAGTTTGATTTTAGGGGCAATCATATTGTTTTGTGTTCTTTAACACCTCAACAAATTTTTAAAGACCAAAAAGTAATAAGAGAAAAAAAACACATTCAACCAAGAAAAAGAAAAAGTAATTTAACAAATAGAGAGTAGTGAGAAAACCAAAGACAGGTGGGATATTAGAGTGGAAAAATGAGAGCAAATAAGAGATACCCATAAAAAAAAGTGAAGGGCATGCAAAAGGGAGGGTGTAAAAAAAGCTATGTTTGCAAAAAAAAGGGATGTGAAGAAATCCTTGCTAGCCAAAACACCTATGGTTATGCTTTTGTATAAAGATATGAAACTAGCATGTTTTTCTTTTAGTGATGATCTAACAAATATTCTTCCTAATGGTTTTGTTTCTTTATTATATAACTTTTTAGATTTATTACCCGAAGATGTGCCCCAAGGTTTGCCACCCTTAAAAGGAATTAAGCACCAAATTGATTTCATTTCAAGCTCTTAAATTCCAAATAGGTCATCCTATAGAAGCAACCCTGAGGATAAAAAGGAGCTTCAAAAGCAAGTAGAAGTTCTTATGGAAAAAGGTTTGGTAAAGGAAAGCATGAGTCCTGGTGCATGCATGTTTTCTAAATTTGATTTAAAAAGTGGTTATCATCAAATTAGGATGCATGAAAGAGATGAGTGGAAAATAACTTTTAAAACTAAATATGGATTGTATGAATGGTTAGTTATGCCTTTTTGGCCAACTAATGACCCTAGCACTTTTGTGAGATTAATGAACCATATCTTGCATGCATACTAAGGAAAATTTTTAGTTGTTTGTTTTGATGACATTCTTATTTATTCTATCTTTAGAAAAGCATTTAGAGCATAAAAGGTTAGTTTTTGAAGTTTTATGAAAAGAAAAGTTGTATATTAATTTTAAAAAGTGTTCTTTTGGTACTTCTGAGCTTAGTTTTCCAGGTTTTATTATTAACAAAGATGGAAGAAAAGGTAAGTGTCATCTAGGCATGGCCGAACCTATCTAATGTAAGTGAGGTGAGGTCTTTTCATGGTTTAGCAAGTTTTATAGGAGGTTTGTAAGGGATTTTAGCATTATTACAGCACCCTTAATTGAAATTATCAAAAAAAATGTTGAATAGGGGAGGCATAACAGCATGCTTGTGACTTGTTGAAATCTAAATTGACTAGTGCATATTTATTAGATTTACCTAACTTTGCTAATACTTTTGAAATTTAATTTAACTTTGCTAATCTTTAAATGAAGGTTTGGGTATTGGAGCTATTTTAATGCAATAAGGAAGGCCTATAGCTTACTTTAGTGAAAAACTTAATGGACCTTCATTTAAATATCTAATTTATGATAAAGAGATGTCTGCTTTGGGTAGGGCTCTATAAACATGGCATCATTATCATTGGCCTAAGGACTTTATCATTCATATGGACCATGAATCTCTTAAATACCTTAAATGACAACATAAATTGAACAAATGATACGCTAAGTAGAGTGAATTTATTAAGTCTTTTCCATATATCATAAGGTATAAACAAGGTAAGAAAAATATAGTGGTCGATGCACTATCTTGAAGGTATAGTCTTCTTTCTATTCTTGATGTTAAATTACTTAGTTTTGAGTATATCAAAGAATTGTATATTCGTGATTCAAATTTTTGTGATTTCTTTGCAAATTGTGAAAAGGGTGCTTTTGATAGCTTCTTTAGGCATAATGGATACTTGTTTAAAGATAATAAACTTAGTGTGCCTAAGAGTTCTTTTCATGAATTTATAGTTAGGGAAGCCCATAGTGGTGGACTATGAGTCATTTTAGAGTTTAAAAAGCTTTAGATTTTTTGTATGAGCACTTTTTTGGCCAAATATGTGAATTGATGTTCAAAAGTGTGTGATAGATGTGTTGCATACAAACAAACTAAATCCAAATCAAAACCATATGGTCTTTATATGCCTTTATCTATAAATAGTTCACCTTAGATTGATATATCTATGGATTTTATTTTGGGGTTACCTAGGTCAAAACATGGTATTGATTTTATTTTTATGGTTGTTGATAGATTTTTTAAATTGACACATTTTATTGCATGTCACAAAACTGATTATGCCATTAACATACCTAATTTATTTTTCAAAGAGATTATGAGGTTACATGATATGCCTAAAACTATTGTTAATGATAGGGATATAATATTTTTTAGTTTCTTTTGGAAAACATTAGGTCGCAAATTGGGGACCGAGTTATTATTTTTTACTTCATGTCAACCATAAACTTATAGTCAAATTGAGGTTGTAAATAAGATTCTAGGGCAACTTTTGAGAGTTTTGATAAAAAAGAATTTGAAGTCTTGGGAGGAATGTTTACCACATATAGAATTTTCATATAATAGGAATGTGCATTCTTCTACATATTACTGCCCTTTTGAGATTGTTTATGGATTTATACCATTGATTCCTTTAGGTTTATCCCTTATTCCTTCTAATTTACAAGTTGATTTAGAAGGTAAAAAGAAATCTGAAGTTAAACAATTATATAAGAAGATGCATTAGAATATTGAAAAGAGGAATGAGCAAGTTGTTAAAAACATAAATAGGGGTACAATTAAAGTTGTATTTGAACCGAGTGATTGGGTTTGGGTACATATAGAGGGTTACTGATAATGCTTATAAGTTAGACTTGCTTAGTGATTATAATGTTAGTGTTACATTTAATGTTGTTGATTTATCTATTTTTAATTTTGATGAAGGTATTAATTCGAGGACAAATCCTTTTAAGGAAGGAGGGAATGATGCAAATGAATAAGGCAAATTAATCAAAGATCCACTTTAACTTCCAGGCCAATCACAAGGGGAAGACTAAAGAAGTTTAAGTAGTCAATTGGAGCATTCATGCAATAAGGAGTTACACTTGGATTAGCCCAAGAAGAGCAAAGGATGTGTAAAGCCCAATTAAAAGATGATGGGAGCTTAAACACTTCAAAAAGAGCATTTAATTTAATACAATGGAGCCTAACTTATGGAGAGTACCAAAGGACAACCCAATTCAGCCAAGACATGAAAACATAAGTCTAAGGCATGTAAAAGGAAGCCTAAGACATCTAAGCATGGAAATAAGGCCCAAAATCAAAGATTCTTGCAAGATATACTTAGTTGGCAATGTTTCTTAATACCATTAAGATTTCCTTATTAGGCTGAATCCTTTTCCTTTTCTATTTAAGATTACTAGTTAGTCTCTAGTTAGGAAAATATTTTGTTAGCCAATCATAATGTTTCTTTACTTTTCCTATTTAGCTTAGGATTGTCTTTTCCTTTTTGAATTAGGAAAACTTAAAATATTTTAAGGAATGTAAACCAAATCCTGTTATGCCTTAGATTAAGCATTGCAAGGCTATAAAAAGTTTCTGATATTCAGTTAAGAGGGGATTCAATCAATATTATTTATATTAGCAATTTTGCCTATGATATTAAATTCTCTTCTTGAGTTCTTGAGTAGACTTAGTGAGATTATTGAGTAAAGGGTTAATACTTTCACAAAATTGTTAATTATGATCTTAAATTAGCATAGTTGACTTTGGGTTTCAGTTAACACAACTTTGAATCTTTATAACTTAGGTTGCTAAAAATAAGTTTTCTAGAGGTCTAGTTGGGATTTGAAGATCAAAACTCTAATACTTAGTTTGTTAGATTTTGGTTGTCTATTCTTTAGCATACATGTAAGGATCAATCTAACCTTTTTGGTAGATTTTGGGTGACTATTCTTTAGCACACATGTAAGGATCAATCTAACCTTGTTTGTATCAATAAATCCAAATGGATCAATCTAACCTTGTTTGTATCAACAAATCCAAAGAAAATAAACTTTACAAAATGGTCTACTAAGCAAACTGTGCTATACAACCTACCATGAAGGCTTTATAGCCTATGTTTTCTAGGTTTGGGAAAATAGAATAAGTAAAGCAAGAGAAGAAGAGGGGGTGATAGGGGATTATTAGATGCTTTCTTTAATGATTTAATGCCCTCAGAGGCCTGTTATGAGTTTAGTATGTTCCAAAATGCTTAGGAAATGCAAAAAAATGAAAAGAAAAGGCCTAGTTCGATCTTAGAATGAGTTGGGATGAGTTAGAGTTTAGGATTTCTATATTAAGGGGTGTTTGAGAGTGAATTTTGTCAAAGTAACTTTAGGGTTTTCCAAGTCTCCTCTCCTCTTCAAATGATAGGGGTATTTATAGGTGTTGGATGAGTACACCAAACCTTACAAATAGTCACACCATAGATCCATCTAGTCATAGTGAAGGAGATGGATCTCCTAAAATTAGGGTTTGAACATGGGTTGTACAACCACAAAAAGGTTACACATTCATCTATCAAGGTTGTGCAACCCAAAGGTTTAAGGGGGGGGACCAGTTCCAAAAGATTTAAAGATTTAAGGTTAAGAGTTAAGGGTTAAAGAGAGAGTCGTACAACCTTGTATGTGGGTTAAACAACCCTGCATGCCCTGATTCCTGGGATATACAACCTTGCTTTATAGGTTGTATAACCTATATACTCAGGATGGCAGTTAGGGTTGTGGTTGTTGGCTTGGTTTTGGGCTTTTGGTCTTCGACTTAGGTTTAGGCCTCTCCAAGGTTTCCTATAACTATTATCTTTTTCTTTATCTATTTCACTTTTCATTTTAGGGATGTGTTTAGTGATTTTCATCATCTAGCTCTACATCTAGAAGTCTAAAATCTTATGCTTATAGTTGCCTCTTGCTTTCTAGGGCTTGGGAAAAGAACATTTGAGAAATGACTACTTGAACAAGTCTCAGTAAGGCAAAGTAAGGAATGCATACATTAGCATGAATATTAAAGGATACAAATCTTTAGTAGCTCATCGAGCAAGTCCTAAAGCTAGTTCTAGCAGCTTTCTAATAGGTACCAAGTGTCTTGTACACCTCAACAGCTTTATAGTAGGTATTGAATTTGTTCTAATAGCTTTCTAATAGGTTTCAGGTGTTTTGTATGTTCTTAACAACTTTTTAGCAAGTACTAATGTTGTTTTAGTAGCATTCTAGTAAGTACCAAGCGTTTTGTATATTCTCAATATCTTTTTAAGCAAGTATTAAAGTTGTTCTTACAACTTTCTAATAGGTAATAGGTGTTTTGTACGTGGCAATTGGCTTTTTGCATTGTCTTTGAATCTTCTCTTAGTGGGTGCTTCAGTTATTCTGACTAATAGCCCTAACTTAGAGATCCCCCTTATGTGATTATTGTGTCATTCGAGCCTTTCTAGCTTTTGCAAACTAGATCAGTGTCCTTACAACCCTTATGGCTATCCTGGGGACTTGCCCCTTAGCTCAAGATAATGGGCTTGGGCCTAAATGCTATGGGAAGTGTTTCCTCATGTTCTGACATTTTTGAGATAGTAAATTAGGTGTAATTAGGTTTAAAAAAAGACTAAATGTATTTTGAAAAAATAGATATAATTGGCGTGAAGAGAGGGTAGGGGTATTTTGGTAAATTAGGTACAATTGGGCTTGAATAGAGGCAAGAGGTATTTTAGTAAATTGGAATAATTGGGCATGAAGGGAGGCTAGGGGAATTTCAATAAATTAGGTATAATTGAGCTTGAAAAGAGGCTAAGGGATTGGATTTATGTGTTAAAAGGAATTAGGTTAGAGGGTTAAAAAGAATTGATTTAGGAAGGTTAAAGGGAACTAGGCTGACAAGGCCCATCTCGACCCAACCTACCCTAAAGGGTCGATATAACCTTGGGGTGGCTATACAGAGTAGCCTGGACTCTACATACCTAGTCCACTATATAAATCTTATTAAAAATAACCTCATCATTTGCATTATTCCTCTTCTCTCTCAATGCTTTAGACTTACCTCTTAGGTTTACCTTTGCTTTTCAAGAGTTTATCATGGTCGATTACTGCTACAATAAGATGTTTAATGTCTAACAAGAGTTTCCTGATGAGGACCTTGTGACACTGGATACTCTGAAGCAGTTTCAATCCCAGTGGGGTTTTGCACTATGAGTCCGTTTAAAGGCATGACCGTAAAGATGGTCCCATCCAAATTTCCACTAGTTGGTGACACACAGACAGTCTACAACCTTTGTTGGCCCTAGGCACCAAGAAAAGGGGGGAGGTTGAATTGGTGTATAAAAATTAAAATAGGAAAGGGAGAAGAGAAATGAGAAGAAAAGAAACATAAGATTTATAGTGGTTCTAGTATAAACGACCCTATGTCCACTCCCCAATTCTTAGAAATTAGGTGTTCCACTCTCTTTCAAAGATGTTTTCAAGCTTACACCAAACTTTTACACTTATATTTTGACAGGCTCACACAATAACATACTCTTGTGTTTTAAGGCTCACATAACAACCTTTATACTTATGTTTTAAGGCTCACACAATAACCTTTACACTTGTGTTTTTACAGGCTCACACAATAACCTCTCTTAGTGTTTTGAGGCTCACACTACAAACCATTACAATTAGTGTTTATGATCGCATTCAACAATGACTTAAAGAATAGAAAAAATTGAGTAGCAAAATTACAAGAGTTTGGTTGCAAAGTTATCAATTCTCTTGCATTTACATCTATTTGGTGAGGTATTTATAGCCTCTACCCACTAAGGAGACGTTGCAATAAAATTGGTACAAAATCTTCAAAGTGTGCTAGACAGATTTTCGCATTAAATGCTTAACAATATCAATTGGCAGTCGCTACTACTCATTAGCAGTCACGAAATCCAAATTTCATTAAGAAAACCACATTTGTGTCTAACGATTAGTCCACGTGGTAACTTCTTATTAGTTCACCAGGAAAATATAGTTGTTGCCTTTCACCTGCTCTCAAAAGTAACAGTCGCGATTTTACTTATACAGGTCGCGACTGAGGATGCGAATTCATCTATCAAAAGTGTTCATCTTCTTCTTTTGGATTTGTGATCGCTACCAATAAGTTCTCATCACTATTTTTATCTTCCAACAATTACCTAGGACACTTTTCAAGCTGTGGTTGAGGACTTGATTGCCTCTTAAGTTACTTCAAAATTTGCGACCGCGAATGAGGCATGACTCACATCCTGAATTCGTCAGTGACTTTGGCTTTCCTTTCTTTGAATTGGTCACGGCAGAGAAGTGGCCCGCAAATACGTCTATCCATTCTGTCAACCTGCCTTGGTCTAATTCGCAGTCGCGATTTATCAAGTTGCAGTCGCGAATTAGAAGGCACTAGCTTACTTTAGAAATTTTTTAACTCAATCCAACTTCCAATGTAAAGACTAACTAAAAACTGCAAAACAACACTAAATTTGAAACATTAGAATTGATTAATCCCCTTTGTCAAAATCAAAAGAGGTCCAAGACTTAGGATTAACCACCTTAGTCCAACAATCTCTCCCTTTTTTATTTTAACAACATAAATTGATCCTAAGTGAAAAATAATACACAAATGTGAAGTTGGAGGATAATATGAATGAATGCTTAAGATGAAACTTTTAAGCTTGGCATTTAATCAATCAAAGTGAAATTTCTAAAAAGTTAAGTATGATAGTGAAATTTCTAAAAAGCTAAGTATGATGCTCCCCCTTAACATATGTTATAATTTTCAAGTTAATATTCCCTTATAAACTAAAAGCTTACTATCTCTCCCCCTTTGGCAAGATCAAATAGAGAATGTAAGGGAAATGAGAAACAATTATAAGCATACATAAAGAGTAAAAGAAGAATACTTTTATAAAGATAAAATGCATCACTCATAAGACAATGTATTGCAAGAAAATAACTTTTTATTTACATAACTGTGGGATCACAATATTTGGTAAATAACAAAAAAACATAAAGAAAATGAAAACAAATACAAAAGATTCCTAATCTAGAGGAGTGGAGAATCATTATCATCTTCGAAAGATGGTGCCTCTTGTGCTTGCATTGCTCCCTTGGCTTCGTCCCCATCCTTAAAGTCATCTTCATTGCCATCTCCATCTTGCGTATGTTCAAATTTGGTGAAGTTCAAAAGATGGCAAAAAGGAACTCCTAGTTTCTCTTGGAGATCCACCATATCACTGTTAAGATGTGAAAGGAAGAGGAATTTTCTCTTCATCATCTTCATTAGTTTATCCAACTTTTGATTAATGGTGGCAAGAGACAACTTTGTCTTGTCTTTGGTTAAGGAAGAGGGACTTGTATCGTGTCTTTTCAATTTGAAGCCTCTTTCTCTTCGAAGCTTGGGAGGTCTCCATCTTCTTTACCCCTATCGCACCAAGGGTATAAACATATGTGTTCCGATGAATTGCCTTGGCGTTTATGAGATAGGTTAGGTCTATGAAGTTTTGAGAGGGGACGAGCTTCTTAGTGAGGAATTTCTCTTTCTCCTCATCAAGTGCTCCAACATAATGATAGATGGTTGTTATGTGGTAGGGCAAGAGAAACTGGCTTTTAGGTTTCATGCTCATATGGATCAATTGATCCATAAGGTAATGATTGGTTTGGAATAGTTTGTTCTTGACAAGGCAAAATAAGAATGCCAAGTCTTTTTGAGAAACCTTCTCGTTACCATCACCACCTCTTGCATTTACGGAGAAGGTGATGAAGCGATAAAGGATCCAAAGGGGTAGGGATTTGATGTGTTAGGATAGAGAAGAGCAGGGGTCATGTTTGGTTCCAATAGAAATCTCCGACCAAAATTCAGAGTAGATAAAGGGTATGTGTTCTCCGACTTGCAAGTTGAAAAGGGAAGACAATTGGTCGAAGGTAATGTAGAAAGGGTCGCCAAAGGCCCAGAATACTAACCCGTATTAGTTGGCTCTTGAATCGAATTTCCAACTTAGTTGCACAATGTACATAAACTTTCGTACAACTTTCTTATATCCGGTTCATCTCAGAAGATGAACTCATTCCATCCCAAGTTAGAGAGAAAGGCTCTAATCTCAGCATTGATGCCCAAAGTTTCCAGCATGAATGTTGATGGAATCTTGTTTGGGAGAATGACCTTGGAAGAGTTTGCCTTGAATCTATCTTTTTCTTCCTCAATTATTCCTTTCATGAGATGGAGGGCAGGAGGTGCAGAGGGTTGAGCCACTGCCTTAGAAAACTTCTTAAGAGCCATAGCAAGAGGGAGAAAGCTTGATGTTTTAGAGAGATTATGAGAGAGAGAGTTGATGTTTAGAAGTGGACTGAAGAGAGTATTGTTGAAGGGGGTATTTATAGGCTTTGAAGGGGTGTGAAAACGGTCAAAAAGGGCTAAAAATGGATTAAATGAAGAGAGGAAACAGTTAGCAGTCAAATCACTTAATTGCCTAGATGGTTACTCTAATTTGTGTCCATGAATTCATGAGTCGCGACCGCGAATTCTAGAAAATGTGAGTAACAGACAAATTTTCCTTAGGAAAAGGCGCGCCAATGGTCACATTTTTTAAAAACTAACTAAAATTTGCGGTGGAGAGGAAAGTTCGAGACCGCGAATTGACATTTGACAATCGGGTGAAATTGACTTGTAATTCACAATTATGAAGAAAGAATAGCGACCGCAAATTATGAGTCAGCAAGGATAAGAATTGAAAAGCCAATTTTTTAAAAATGAAAAATTATGATCCACAGGAAAATACATACATTAATATCACAAATCAACAAATACTAATAACCACAACAATATTACAGAAGAGATAAAAAATTTTCACTTTAGGGAGCTTCCACCAAGCATTCTCAATTCTCTTTTGATGAAGTTCAACTTTTCTTCATTTAGAGGTTTGGTGAAAATATCTGCAAGTTGATTATTTGTGTCAATAAATTCCAACACAACATCACCTTTTTAGATGATCTTTAAGAAAATGATGTCTAATGTCTATGTGCTTGCTTTTAGAGTGTTGGATGGAATTTTTAGAGAGATTAATAGCACTTGTGTTATCACATTTAATGGGAATATAATTAACCACTTTGCCAAAATCCTTCAATTATTGTTTCATCCAAAGAACATGGTGTAACAAAAACCAGCCGCCACATACTTGGCTTCAGCGGTGGATAAGGCAACTGATACTTGCTTTTTACTAAACCAATAAACTAGACATTCACTTATAAATTGGCAAGTTTTAAAAGTGCTTTTTCTATCTAATAAGCTACTAGCATAATTCGCATCAGAATATGTCAAATTTCTTTAGCAACTCCCTTGTGTACTTAGCTTAGTTAATGAAGATCCCTTCTTTAGATTGCTTAATTTGTAGACCGAGAAAGAATTTAAGCTCTCCCATCATGCTCATTTGAAATTCCCTAGTCATACATTTAGCAAAATCCTTACAAAGAGATTCATTAGTAGCACCAAAGATAATATCATCAACATAGATTTGAATGATTAATGTATCATGCTTATACTTTTTTGATAAAAAGTGGTGTCCATTTTTCCTTTCTCAAAATCATTTTTCACGAGAAATGAACTAAGCCTTTCATACCAAGCTCTCAGAGCTTGTTTCAATCCATATAAGGCTTTGTTCAATTTGAAAACATGGTTTGGAAAA